>CAUYPK010058480.1:0-79631 GCA_963574355.1 Loris lydekkerianus | reverse complement strand
TCACTCTGTTGTCTTTGTATCCAAACTTGTTATCCAGAAATCCAAGGTGGGCTGTGCTCGTAGCTCAGTGGGTGGGGTGCTGGCCACATGCACCGAGGCTGGCGGGTTTGAACCCAGCCCGGGCCAGCTAAAAGAGCAATGGCAACTACAACAAAAAACTAGCCAGGCGTTGTGGTGGGCACCTGTAGTCCCAGCTACTTGAGAGGCTGAGGCAAGAGAATCGTATGAGCCCAAGAGTTTGAGGTTGCTGTGAGCTATGATGCCACAGCACTCTACCCAGGGCGACAGCTTAAGACTCTGTCTCAAAAAAAAAAAAAAAAAAAGAAAGAAAGAAATCCAAAGTTAATTTTTTGTTTAGCCTTTTTAGGATTTTTGATAATTTTCTTTTTTTCCCCTGATGTTCTGAAATTTCACAGTAATGAGCCTTAGAAGTAGTGTGCTGGATACTCCTGTGAACCCTTACAAGCTGAAGACTTGCAACCTGTGTTCTTTATTTGGGGGAAAATATATTATTTATTTTATTGTATTACTTCTCCTTGACAGCTTTTTCCTTCATTTCTCTGTTTCTTTCTGAAACTCCGGTGGTTAATGTCAGCTTTCCTGGGTTTCTCCCTTATGCTGTCTTTGTCTTTTTGTTCCATTTCTTGGACATTTCCTTGACTTTATCCCTTCAGTACTTTCATTGAATTTGTTTTTCTTCTGGCTCTCAGTTTCTAAGAATTCTTGTCTTCATTCACAATGTTCCTTTAAAAGAAAACATACACCTCTTCTTTCTTGCATGGAGGATCCTCTTTTATATGTATAAGAATATTAATTTTACAAGTAGTCCTGGGCACAGTTACAATATGTATGGATTTCAGTTGCCAGGTTAGTCAAATAACATCAGTCCCCCAATAACATGATTCAGATTTCACTGAGCACAATATATTAATTGTGAGTGATTCAGGGAAGTGTAAAGTTCACTGCTGGCTCTTCAGTGCACATCGCTGTGTGAACAGTAGATGGACAGCACATCAGTGACCATCCTATCACTTCTTTCAGAGTCTGTCTGTGACTGGTCAGTGCATATCCATTATTTCTTCTGTTCACTTCCAGACAGTAGAACTTGTCTCCCAGTGATAAAGCCATGCAACATTTCTTTTTAATTTTTTTTGCAGTTTATGGCCGGGGCTGGGTTTGAACCCGCTACCTCTGGCATATGGGGCCGTCACCCTACTCCTTTGAACCACAGGCACCGCTTTAGCAACATTTCTTTTTAATGAATAATCAGAAGAAGGAATTGATCAAAAGGGGAAAGTGTAATGAAGAACCAAAAAACAATAATGTTGGAAGTGAAATTTAAATTAAACACAAGGAGAATTACAGAACAAGAATTAGCTGACTATGGGAATGTTGACACTGCTGCCATTGAATTAATCTACAGCCAAAGGAATTTAATGAAGGCAACTTACCAGCATAAATGAAGAATGTGGTGGTAACAGAAAGCTTTACTATGTCCCAGGGGAAGTAATAAATAATAGATAATAAACTATGCCAGCACAAAATTCCATATTAATGGAACTCTCAGAGATATTTCACTACATTGAAAGTGCCTTTGCTCAGTAGTATAACCTATTGGAAGCTGATCCAAACTTAGAAAGGAGTGAGAAAAGATGCCCACCCCATATCATAAATTACATGAAAAGAAAAAAAGCACTGTTCAGATTTTTCTGAATAAGGGTTGTTTTTTTTAACAAAAGCCCATACTTTATTCAGATTTTTTTTTCTTTTTTTACCTAATGTTCTTGATCCAGGTTCCCGTCTATGAGACCAAGTTACATTTTTGTCATTACGTCCCCTTTAGGCGTCTCTAGACTGTGGTAGTTTCTCAGACGTCCTTGTTTTTATAACCTTGACAGTACACTGTTCTATAAAATGTCCTTCAATTTGAGTTTATCTGTTATTTTTATTTTATTTTATTTTATTTTTGAGACAGAGTCTTACTTTATCGCCCTCAGTAGAGTGCTGTGGCGTCACAGCTCACGGCAACGTCACAGCTCACGGCAACCTCCAACTCCTGGGCTTAGGTGATTCTCTTGCCTCAGCCTCCCGAGTAGCTGGGACTACAGGTGCCCACCACAACACCCAGCTATTTTTTGTTGCAGTTTGGCCGGGGCCGGGTTTGAACCTGCCACCTTTGGTATATGGGGCTGGCGCCCTATCCACTGAACCACAGGCGCTGCCCTCGTCTGTTATTTTTCTAATGGTTGGGCTGGGTTTGTGGGCTGTAGCTGGAAGACCACAGAGGTAATGCCGTTCTCTTCATACCAAGGGTACATGCTGTCAACGTGGCTTCTCACTTTTTTTTTTAATGCTTTACATAGATAATAAACTATGCATATTATTTTATTTGTAATCCCATATGTTAAGGAGCACTGTTAAGGTAACAATCACTTTTAAAAAGTAACAACCAATAAACCATTATTAACTTGGTATTTTAAATCAATAATTGAAAATCAAATGAAGCACCCTCTAAAATAACTTAAGTCACAGCAAAACCCATCAATTTCAAGCTCCACTTTTTGGAAATGGGATAATTCAATATGGGGTAACTTAAAATATACCTGTAAAGATAGAATAAAGGTATATATTAGCAAAATATTAAATAAGATTTTTCAGGGAGCCCCTAAACTTATGTTTAAGAAGTTCAGGACTCATTCTGTAAATGCAAAAACTGATTCGCTACAAATTTCTTTTTCATTCATTCACACATGACATTTTGAAGCAATGTATTTGTATTTCACCAGCAAAATTCATGTCAATAAAATATTTCTGAAGCATTGTCCCCCAGACATTTCATTAATTTGAAATAGTCATTCTAATGAGTAGTCTGAATTTCTGTTGAAAGCTAAGCCTTTAATGAAGATACGCTTCTGAAAATAAGGCAATTTTTCTATATTCTGCTTATGAATAGAAAAGAAATCTTTGGGTTTTTTTGTTAAAGTGGTAGGAAGCATTTTGCAAAAAGAAATACTAAAGAACCAAATCAATTAAAAAATTCTTAGTAAGCAATGGGAAACTCCAAACCCCATCAAGGTCAGTAGAGTACCTAAGGCACCTCAGGTGCAGGTGAGACAATCACCTTTGCTTAGAGCTTTAGTAATCTGTGTACATGATTCTTACCACCTTGAGAATGTGAAGCTGATAAGGAAATGTCTAACAGTGGTTGTGAACAAGAGAGAATTAGGAGTTGGTAAATGGGAGAGACAAAGGAGATCACCTATCCTACCTTTTTGATGTTAACCTTCATTACCTAGGTATGGTAGTGGTCATCAGATTTCTCCATGTAAAATTACCTTTTTTCTCCTTTCTATACTGTACTATTTGAAAGGAAGTAATTATACATACCTCACACGGGGCGAGGGTAGCATATCAATGTCAGTTACCTAGAATTCTGAGTGGGAGGTTTGTCTCTTCCCCCTGGTTCATTTATATATTAAATCATTTATATCACTATATGGATGTAAGTTTGTTACAAGAGAAATAAAACACTAATTCTTAGTGGTTTCTAATGTTTTAAATTGCAGTATACTATAAGTCATGATTTTACCCCTTTTTTCCATTTCTCTATTTTTGAGCTAGAGGAAGAGAATCTGTAACATTTTGACAGAAATTTTTAAAGGTCACAGGAAAATCAACATTGATCCTTAAGATTGCTTTGTCTATGGGGGGCTGAGGGCAGATCGCCTGAGCTCACGGGTTCGAGACCAGTCTGAATTAGAGCGAGGCCTCATCTCTAAAACTAACCTGGGTCTGTGGCGGGTGCCTATAGTCCCAGCTACTCAGGAAGCTGAGGCAAGAGAATCACTTCAGCTCAAGAGTTAGAGGTTGCTGTGAGCTATGATGCCAGAGCACTCTATTGAAGGCAGCAAAGTGAAACTCTGTCTCAAAAAAAAAAAAAAGAATGAAAAAGATTGCTTTGTACCTTTTCAACTTATCTGGACATTTGTGTGGTCCTTCACTACATGGAAAGCAAGACTGGCTGTAGTTTTAAAGTATACCTCAGTCCCTACTTTATCTTTGTTTCCTCAGAAAAAGTTTCTTTTTTCTGTCTGCATTTTGATCTGTTCAGGGTTTTGTCTCTGTTAAAAGCTTTCTTCATATATTTAGCTGTTCTTAGCCATCCATTATTATTTAAAAATGAAACAAAGCTTGATGAGAAGTTCCGAGTGTCGAGGCAGATCTTACTGATATTTTTTCTGTGTAGTATGATGAAGTGAGAAGTTGGCTTTGTAATTATATATATATATATATACACCTTTTCTCAGTCTTATTCATTTTCTATATGGTTTATGCTTTTTATCTTTGCATAAAAATTCTCTGCCTAAACTAAGGTCACAAAGATTTGTCATTTTTTTCTCTCAGTTTCATAGTTTTCAGCTTTATGTTTAGGTATATGATCAAGTTATTATAATTTTTATATATGGTAAGAGACATGGATGCAAGGTTTTTGTTTTTGTTTGTTTTTGCCCTTTTTTTGAGACAGAGTCTTACTATGTTACCCTTGGTAGAGTGCCTAAACGTCACAGCTCACAGCATCCTCAAATTCTTGGGCTTAAGCGATTCTCTTGCCTCAGCCTCCCAAGTAGCTGGGACGATAGGCGCCTGCCACAACACCCAGCTGTTTTTTCTTGCAGTTGTCATTGTTCTTTAACTGGCCCAGGCTGGGATCTAACCTGACATCCTCAGTGTATGTGGCTGGTGCCATAACCACTGTGCTATGGGCACTGAGCCTTTGTTTTTGTTTTTTGAGCCAGAGTCTCAACTCTGTTGCCCCAGGCGAGAGTGCTGAGGTGTCATAGCTCATAGCTCATAGCAACCTCAAAGTCCCAGGCTCAAGCAATTCTCCTGCCTCAGCGTCCTGAGTAGCTAGGACTACAGGTGCCTCCCACAATGCCCAGCTAATTTTTTTCTATTTTTAGTGAATGGGGGACTTGCTCTTGCTCAGGCTGGTCTTGAACTCCTGAGCTCAAGCGATCTTCCCACCTTTACCTCCTTAACACTCTATGTGTTAGGATTACAGGTATAAACTACCGCACCCAGCAACAAGTTCATTTTTTGCAATTATTACATCACCATTTTTTGAAAAAACTATTCTTTATTCAGTTATCTTGACTCCTTTTTCAAAAATGATTTGGTCATATACAGGATGGACATAAATTAGTTTGCTATTTAAATTGCACACAAACTTTATGTCCATCCTGTATATGTGGTTTTATTTCTGAACTCTTCTATTCTATTGATCTAGAGTCAATTTGTCGGTTTCTACAAAAAGCTTTCTAGTTCTTTGATTGGGATTGTGTTGAATCTGTAGATAATGTGAGGGAGAGCTAACATCTTAACTCCGTGAGTCTTCTAACCCACAAATGTAGTATATCTTTTCATTTATTTAGGCTTTCTGTGATTTCTCTCATCAGTTATTATAGTTTTCAGCACACCAATTTTGCATGTGCTTTTTGGAGTTGTCTTAAGTATTTTGCCTTTAGATGCTATTGTAAGTCATATATTTTTAAAGTTCAATTTCCAGTCATTCATTGCTAATATAAAGAAATAAAACTGATTTTATTGTTTTGATTTTTCTGTATTTAACCTTGTATCCTTGGACCCTACTAAATTCACTTACCATTTCTAATAAGTTTTTGTAGATTATCTGGTATTTTTTGTTTAGACAATGATAATCTGCAAATAAAGGCAATTGTATTTCTTTCTAAGTAACGGTCCGAAGGAATTTTCTTTCTTTCTCTTGCCTTATTGCACTGGTCAGCCCCTCAAGAGACTGATTTCCTGTTTGCACCTCAGTAGATATAGGCCTGGCTACTGGTGCTGTGGGTACAAACTCGCTTCTCTGTATGTGGAAGACAGCTGCTTGCCCCCTTACTCAGTTCATATGGCCTCACTACTGCTCTCTACCACTGGTGGCTCTGAGTTCTTGACCTCCATGAAAGAATCGCTTTCTCTAGAGACTAAGCCTCTGGTCTAGCTCCTACTGGCCTGGGGGGAATGCTTGGGGGTAGGCATTCTGATACAGCCTTTTCTCCAATTGACATAGCCCCAGCCCTTATCACCTGCTTGTTTTAGGAATCCAAGGCCTGGTTTTTGTTGCTACTTGGCAGCCTTTTGTAAAACATGCAGATCTCTGCTTCCTCCTCTGTGCACAGCTCCTTAGTACCCCAGTCCCTGCTTTCCTCAGTGTCCTCCTCTCTTTACCTTGTAGGTGTGTTCAATCTGTCATGTTTACCTTCTGGGAAATTTTTTTAAGTAGTTTATTTTCTGAAATATTTGGCTTTTGGTATATAAGGATGACATTTTGTTTTTCCTCCTATAGCCTTGATCATGTTACACATATGAGAAGTACATCTGTTCATTGTGCAAAAGTAAACTTCACCTTAGCCTCTGAAAATCTTGCGTTCTGAATTCATTTCCAACTAAGTGTATGTTGAGTATTTTTAGTTTAATAATTAGCTGTATTAAAGTAATTCTTTCATATTCGACATCAATTAATCTTTTCTGTGTTGAATTAAATTGAGTTAACAATAGGGGATTTTTTAAATACTCAAATAAGGTTCTTATAAAAAGTATTTGTAACTGAATGCCATTGATTCTTTGTAATCATGAGCCAATTTCTCTTTTACTTAGGCTCATGTCACAAATAAGCCTTATGCCTAGGATTGAGCACAGATACAGCACGTACATGTCCTCTCTCCCCCGCGCGCACACACACAGGTGCATGTGCACGCACCCCACGAGAGGTGTCCTTTATTATTAGGTGGCTGTCATACAGGCTCTATTTAATGTTGTTTTTGTTTTCTAACTCAAATTCTTTATTAGAAGTAGGAGTCCTAGTTTGTCAGCAATCTCTAAGATTAGCTTCTAACCAAGCATTGGCTTTCCAACACCCTCCCCTCCTCCACCCAGAATATGAACCAAAATGTACTCATGGAATGTGAATTCAGCGTGAGAGTTTGTGAATGTAATAAAAGGCACTTGCCAGCTCCTTACTCCCGTGTTTCCAGTTTGTTTTTCTGTGTTGTTTGACAGTAGGCATTCTTTCATTCCCTTAGCTATATCTAGGAGGGAATGTGTTTTTATCCCACCTCACTGGGGAAGTGGCCACACATAGAATATAAACTGTTGATGCTGTATAATTCAGGACAAAGTAAGCTAGTAAGCTTACTTATTTGTCACTTGCCTTATTGCTTTTAGGATTGATGATGTTGACTTATTTATTTCATCCACACAACAAACCTTGGGCAAGGACAAACCTTCATGCCAGTTGCTGAAAACTCAAGGAGTGTAAAATCCTGCTGTGAAGCAACTTAGGTTCTAGTGGTAGAAAGAAAATAAGCAAGTAAGGAAATAAATAAGATGCGTGGGTAGAGATAATTAGGAGGAAGAAAACAGTGTAAAGGAGAAGTGAAGGCTACAGGGAGAGGGCCATCTGGACACCTCCAAGGGTCAGGATCTCTTTTCAATTGAGGCCCATACAGTGAGGAATTGGCCCAAGGAGGATGGGAAGGGACAGTTATAAAGCAGTCCCAAGAGCACTGGACTTGGAACACAGCTCAGTCCCACCTCAGCAGCCAGACCACCTCGGAGAAGTCACTCCTACTCAAGAGGAGCTTTCTTTTCAGCAGTGTGGAAATGTGAGTACTTGTTCAGCTTCCAGTAGTTGTCTGCAAGTATCAGAATAGAGAATTTTATAACTAGCAACCCTTGAAAGGTGGTTATTTTTTTATGAATAGACTTACTCTCCCTGTCTGTAAGACTTCCTGAACCTGTGGTAATAAAGGCAGTGTGGTGCTAGCATGAGGAGAGACAAGTGTACAGCACAACAGAGTAGTCTGTAGAAGCACAGTTGCGCGTGTGTGCGTAGTGGGTTTCTAGTGGTGTTTCTACACGGTAATTCCGTCCTGCATCTCCAGGGACATGTGTATGCTATTCCAAATCCACTGGCATCAGATCAGAAGCAAGAGCATTATCAGTGACATATGAAGTCAAAGGTTAAGGTCAACATTTTCAGGACCAGGACAGAAACATGTTGGCGAGAAAGGGGTCACAGTCAAGTCAACCATCCTTGCCTGGTGCTGTTGCCATGTTAAAAGTATGTGACCATGGCCCCATCAGTTGCTAACAGTGAATCTTCTTATCTATAAAAAACTATTGAGTTTATGCACATTAGTACACTTTATAAAACTCAAGAGATAATAAGTTTTGGAAGCAGTTGATAATTTTGAAACATGATTCTGTGTAGTGCTATTAACCTTGCTAGGTTATCCAAATGTTACCTTATCTTCTTATAATCCAGTCATGTTCAGGGTTTTTTTTGTTTGTTTGTTTGTTTTTCAGTGTTTGAATATTTGATGCAGGCTACAATTCTTTAAATATTTTATAGAAGAAATATAAAGAGAAACTATATATATTGTTATGGAATACTCCATCGTGAAATCAGCTGATATAAAATCTGAATTAGGAAAAGCAATATTAAATTTTAATAGCAAAGCGAAGACAAGCAGACAAAGTATTTTCATCCTGAAAAAAAAAAAATGAGCTTATTATGTGAAGCACTATATAGTTTAAAACCCAACTTCAATTTGCTTTGGGCACACTCTTACTAATTTACCAACATCAACATAACACACAAAAGCTCTCCCATGTTTGAGATATTTTTAACAAAATAATTATTAACAGTTAATGCCTGTATGTTTTAAAATATCATTTAGGAATAACTTATTTTTTTAACATAAATATAGGAAAAATAACTTTTAAATGTTAAATATTTGTGGTATCTTTTAATTTTCAAATGATATTTATTTGGTACCTATTCAGTGCTAATGTATTCTTTTAATGTTTTCTAGTACCAAATGTGTTTATTGGGTAGTGATTATTTTTGTATGTCATTGAAGTGTATGATTTTTTAACAACATACTGGTTCATAATAGTAACCTATATGGGTATCATTGTATCTTTACAGAACTGACCCTTGAAACTTTTAATATAACTCTTATCACAGAAAAGTGATTCACTATTTATGATAATGTGTTATTCAAAAATAGCAATAAAGGACTGTGAAAAATACAGATTAATTTATGATTTGGGCATTTTGATTCTTATTCCCAAATTGTGAAGTTAATGACTGTTGAGAATTTAGAAAATCTAAAAATTCCTGACAAAGGTGCTTTTACTCCAGTAGGCAAAGGGCAGTTTTGTCAACAACCTTTACTGAAATAATAGGGAATGTGTTAAGAAAAACGAACAAAATGAACTTGAAATAACTCATAGACCTAAAGTTAAGAACTAAAACTATATAACACTGTTAGAAAATGAAAGAAAATCTTGGGTTAGGTGAAGATTTCTTAGATATGACAACAAAATCATGAGCCATAAAAATAAATATTAATAAATTTGACTTAGAATTAAATGCTCATTTTCTCAAAAGATATAAAATAAAACAATAAAGAGAAGGTACAGACTAAGGAAAAAATTGCAAAACACATATCTAATAAAGTAGTTGAATCTAGGAAAATATGAAAAACTCTTACAACTCAATAAGAAAATTATGATTTCATAATAATAAAAAAGGGATGAGGACAAAATTTGTTTTCTTTTTTTGTGAGACGGAGTCTCACTATGTTGCCCTCAGTAGGGTGCTACGGTGTCACAGCTCACAGCAAACTCAAACTCTTGGCTCAAGAGCTCCTCCTGCCTCAGCCTCCCAAATAGCTGGGACTACAGGTACCCACCACAACACCCGGCTAGTTTTTCTATTTTTAGTAGAGATGGCATCTCACTTTTGCTCAGGCTGGTCTTGAACTCTTGAGCTCAGACATTTCACCTGCTGGGATTACAGACATGAGCCACCACACCCAGCCTGTTTTTGATGTATTTTTTACTGTGAATCATTTCATAGTCATTTTCAATGCATTGAGATTTTCCTTTTTTTTTTTTTGGAACAGTTGAGTACTCCATCATTCTGTGTACCATAGTGTATTTAAGCAGTTTTCTATGCTTAGACAATTAGGAACTTTATAGTGTTTTGCAATTACAAATAATGTTGTAATGAATAACTTGTACATAATGCATTTTTGCATAGTTGCAAGTACACCTTCTAAATTCCTCTAAGTGGGATTGCTGGCTCAAAGAATAGATGCTTGTGTCATTTTGTTAGTTGTTGCAACACTCACCTCGTAAGACTTAAGTTTTGCCATGTTGCAAACTCACCAGCAGTGTGTGACAGGGCCTATTTCCACCCTCTTAATAATGAAGTGTATTGTTGAGCTTCTGCTTATTTTTGCCAATCTAAAAATCTTATAAGCAAAAAAATTGGATGGAGTGGAAGAACATTCTCCTTAGGAAAGTATCACAAGAATGGAAAAGCAAATATCCAGTGTACTAAATAGTAGTGTGAAGCCAGTAGATGAACAACTAGATGCCCACACAAAAGGAAAACACAATTAAAGTCAAGGGGGGGAGCGGAAGGGGTGGGGTATTGGTGAGCTCTTACCTAATGGGCACAATATAGGAGTATGGGGCACACCTCCCAGATGAAGGACTCAACTACAACTTGGACTTTACCTAACAAACAAACACAAACGATGTAACCTAATTGTTTGTACTCTCATATGAATCTGAAATAAAAATAAATAAAAAGATGTTTTAAAAAGCTCTATAATAGATGCAAAAGAGAGGACAAGTAAAAGGCCAGCCCGTCAGTCTTAAGAAGACGAGGGCTCCAGTCTCTCTTCTGCTTTCTTTTTAATAAATTTCACTTCCTAGGACAGGCTGACAGGAGTATGTCTGTTCTCATTCTCCCTCTGTCTTACCCGTTCCCCCATCCTCCTCTCTGTGTGTGAATGGCTCCCTTAAATGGAATGCCTTGAATTTCTTTATGCCTTTCATAACGTGGGGGCTATTATGAAAAATATGTAAGACCCATTCAGAGAAGAAAGGATTCACTGGCTGTGTGGACTCTGTTTTTATCCAGTTATATTTCAGGGAACCTGTTTTCTCAAGGAAAAATCAGGACACATAATGTGATTTAATTTAGCATACCAAATCCTATAATGCTTTTAGAATGAAGCCAGGTTTAACTATAAATTTTTAACAAGTCACATTTCTGGAAAAGAAAATTACATGAAGGTGGGTATGCTCATAACTGTGTTCAAGTTTTGAGCAGTGTGAGAGCCGACCATCTCACGGACTCTGTAGCTCTGCTGCTTGTCCCGCAGGCCATCGTGAAGATGATGCTGCTGTCTTCTAATGAAATATAATCAAAGCTATTTTTTGTTATAGTAACTTTGCTATTCTAGTCTACTGTTCTGTTACAATAGCTTTATCAAAATAGAGACCAGGAATTTTCTTTACACATTTGTTGTTAAGCATTAAAACAATTTATATTTGCATATATCTATATACAAGTATAATTTAGAACTTCCTTCTGAATGAGCAAACTTTTAGACTGTAGTTCATAATAAGACCTTTAATTTTTTTTTTTTTTTTTTTTTTTTTTTTTTCAGTTTTTGGCCAGGGCTGGGTTTGAACCCGCTACCTCCGGCATATCAGGCAGCACCCTACTCCTTTGAGTCACAGGCACTGCCAATAAGGCCTTTAATTTTTACACAGAGGCAGCAACTGCCCATGCTGATGATTGCTAATCAAGTGTCAATGGAGCTAAAAGTATTAAAATATTTTTATAGACTAGTCTTCCTGTTTCTTTCAATACCTTTCATGTTGTTCCACTTTGCATTTCAGTTTTGCAGCTACCAGCACAGTAGGCAAAAGAAATTTGAGTCCTACCCTAGAAGAAGCTGGCTTGGAGGACAGAGTATCGGGGAAGATTTCTGACACTGAGCTTGAGCAGATAGATTCCTATGCAGAATCCCTCTCAGAAAGAAGGAAAAAGACCAAGAAATTAAAAAGAATGAAGGAAGAGCTTTCTCCAGCAGGTTGGTATTATATCTTGCTGAAGTTCCACAGTTGTGTACTCTTTAAATGCTCCGAAACTTCTATTTTGGGGGAGAAATTACAGGAAGACTCCACTTGGTGGCAACTCCTGTGTCAGCTTCCACCAGATATTTTTAGGATCAATTCATTTTTATTTGAGAAATCCTAAAAAGCTCTGGCTTGGGTAGCATAAGGCATGGGGTGGGGTGGGGGTGAGGGAGTCTCCTTGTTAAATATGGTTAGTCTATTTTAGTAATCTCTCTCCTCCTCCGTGGTATAGAGATTTTCCCGATGTGTTTAAAGTAGACTCAGTATTTAAAATGTGCATTTAAATTTGCACAGAGGCCTACTCGTACATGTAATTTTCAGTAGCCGAATTTTCACTGCTTCCAGCAAAACCCCCAGGCAACCTGGATTTTTCTCATAAGCAGAATTATATAAGAAGCAAAGGAAACAGGAAGTTAACACATGTTGAGAGCCCACGACATGCTAGACATTGTAGTAGGAGTCTGTCCTCTGCTTGTTTCCTTTAGTTTTCACAGTAGTTCTGAGCTGGGGACTCATCCTTATTTTAGTAAAGCAGATGCCTGAGTTCAGAGAGTGAGAACGTGTGCAGGTCTGTGTGGCCAGAGAAGCAGAGCTGAAAGGTAAACCCAGGCCTTTCTGAGCTCAATTCCTTGTCCTTTCTACCCTGCGGATACGCCACAGGGGTCTATGGCCTAACCCAGCCCTAAGCCCTCTGGCCCCTAGGACACATATCCCCCCACAGGGCCAGAACAGGAGGCCAGAACAGGCTTCCTGTTCATGAGTGTGCATGAAAGGCCATTCCCTGCTGCTGAGGGATGTTGGCCGTGGCGTGATCGGGCAGCAGTCACATGGTGATAGTTGTAGCCACTGCTTGCTGAATGCTTTCTAAAGGGTCCAGGACAGCACAGTGTTTGACAGAAGTTCTTTCATTTAAAGCTGTGAGACCATCATTATTCATTTACAATTAAGAAAACAGAGGCCCAGGGGCTGTGTGACTTGCCCAAGGTCATGGAGCCCTTAACTTCGCCCTATAAGAAAGCCAGTGCCTTTACCCAGGGTTACATTATTGAAAACATGGACCTCAATGTGATTATCATTACCCTTTGCTGCACATTGCGCCAGGTGCCCCGCTTTGCAGACTAACCACCAGACCAAAGGAAGGTTGCAGTCAAGTAATGCAACTTTACTTATACCTAACATGAGGGTTCACCATTTTTTAATTAATTCTTTTTTTGTATGTGGGCCAGATCTATTAATGAAATCACAGAAGCAGCAAAAATGTTGCATATGCTTTTTATACATTGTGCTGAAGCTTGATTTTTAACAGAAAATTTTAAAACATTTGTTTGAAGCTTTGATTACATATATTAGTGTCTCCTTGAATCTGGGCATCTCCCTTCACCTGTGTCTCCTCCTGTCCTTAAATTAAGTATTGAAGAAGTTTTTGATTGTTAGCATCCTTGGTCTTCAAACATGATACCTTGTTATCGCTGTCAGCAAGTGTTAAATACCAAACATGAGCATGGCATTCAGGGTCAGGCTGAGTGTGGTTGGGAAGGATAGGCCGGGCTTTTCCCCTCTTGTATTCCTGTCCTTCACTTCTTGGTCTCTTTTAAATATTTTGACTTTACCTACTACTTTGCAGGGATAAACTTTTCTTTTTTTCTTGTGTTAGCATAATGTATTAGCATAATCCTAAAAATATTAAAATTAAAGTACCCTCAGTGATAGAATGCATTAATAGATTAGCTCTTTTCATAAATTTTATCATTTTAAGTGAAAACTTTCTGTAAGTTATTTAGGGTTTTGAATTTATAATACTATAATTAAAATAGGATTTTTTTCCTCCCATTGACAGTAAAACTGTCACTGCCACGGATTTGAGCTAAAAAAAAAAATAAAAAAAAAAAGTAGAATTTTGTACTTCTTTGTCAGTGCTGCTAAAAAAAGAGAGAGATGTCTTGACAACTTTTAATTGAATCAGAGAACTTGAGAAAATTGGGCTTTCTTGTGGAGCACCATTCACCGAGTGAGACTTGTGACAGTGCAAGGTGGAGGTTTAATGGATCCTTTTTACCTGATTTGTTTTCATCATTTGATCCAGTTAGTATCAGCAGGATGTAGGTCAGGATATCAGATGCTGAACCTGTTGAATCTGCCAATTGTGCTTGCTCAGTTACTTTAAGAAAGTCCTATAACGAATGAGAGTACAAAGTTCATACACTGGTAAGGGTCTGCATTAAACCCTCAGAGCAAGACAGAGTGTACCAGGAGCCATGGCTTTGGGGGTGGCAGACAACTACTTTAGAGTGTTAGGTAAAGTCTGTCTATCCAAAAACAGTTCTGAGTTGTTGGGTCTGAGCTCTAGGTCTCAGGAGGCTATAAGGTACTTAGTGGGTTCACTCAGGTGATGGGTGCCAACACTAGCAGTGAGGGTGTAAAAGATAGGGTCCCCGCAGGAATTTACTGTTTCCTAAGGAGAAAGTAGTAAAACTTAAGATGATAGAATATTGTGTGCTGTACAAAATAGTGTCATTTTTCTTAGTTATATATTTGAATATCTAAGATAAAATAAGAGTTAAATACTAGACCCCATCCCAGATAACAAAATGACCTAAATAGCAAAAGAAATGACCATTTATTGGATTTATGTTGTATGCTAAACATTGTCTGGGGCTATCCTTTATTACCTAGCCTTATAAATACACAGTAAGGCATAGAGGTCATTATTTCCCAACTGTAGAGAGGAGACTGAGGCTTGGAGCTGCAGATTTGCAAAGTCAGATATATGGGATGCTGGCTGGCTCCAAAAGCTCATGAGCTACACCCCTCTGCAGGCGTGAAACTCGTCCAAGTTGTAGAAGAAATGAAGGATTCTTTGCAAAGGTGAGTATTTTTTGGAGCTATTCTAGATCAAAAACAATTACCAACCTAGACTTTGATGAGTTAAAGTCATTTGATAAAAATCCAAGTGACTGCTCCCCTGTGGGGTTTCTATTTTACATACATGTTATGCACTGAGCAAATATTTTTCTCCTAAGTGCAGTTGATTTGTATCCTATTTTCAGGAAGCAAACGTAGAGTATGAGTCCTCTCCTATTTGGAGTTACTACACTTAGGGTTGATGGATAGTGCTAGGTACTTTCCAAATGAGGAATTCAAGGTATGCCATTTAAGCTTGGCTAAAATGTCTTTAATACCCCACCTCACACTCAGCCAGCATGAGAGGTGTGATTCTGCCCTGCTGGCCGTTCTGAGAATACTGCTGGGCAGTGCAGTGCCAGTGGTGCTGGTGCTGGTTAGACAGCACTCACAGAGCTGGGCCAAAAAGGAGGATGACTGAAGGCTCAGGGTTAATTTTTATCCTATAAATAAAGGCGTTGTTCCAAGTCTCTTTCCTATCATTTAAAACAGCACATTAGACCTTTAAACGTTTGCCAAGAACAGTGAGTTTTATTGGAGTCTTGACTAATCTGCTGAACTTTTGAAGCTTAAACCCTTAGGGTTACAGTATAGAACTTAAAATCTACTTAGAGCAGCTATCTCCTCTTGCTATTACATGTCTCATTAAAGTCAGAAACAAGATGTACAGGGGCAGTTGTAGGTCCCCCAAGAGACCAGGCTGCAGAACTCTGGCAGCCTCTCCCACCCCAGGAGCCTTTTAACTACTATGTTAAACATGGTTTTCAGCCAGACGGAGCCAGGGAGGTGTGTGGGGGCTGGTGAGGCTGTGGTTCAGTGCAGTCTGCACCTCCCTGTCCCTGCCAGCATCCCCACGACTTCCCACCAGTCGCTGAGGGGACCTTGCTCCGAGTGGGAGACCCGCCCATTACAGGCCATCCTGAGCATTTCCTCCTTAGAAACTTGTACGTAGCTCCCCAACGGATATTTCTGTATATAAAATTCTACTCTGTGAAAAACAGTCTGATAGCAAATTCCCAATGGTCTGTGCAGTAGCAGTTTTTTAGATTATGTTTTAGATTCACTTGAGGAAAGAGACATCTTAGCCCTCCCTTTCAACTCGAGCTAGATAAAAGGGCAAATAAGCAGAAACAGCCACTTTTTGTGTTCACTGCCTTTTAGTTTCTGTCGTTGTTTTGGTTAACAATGTACTCACCATGAGAATTTGTATAATGCAGAAAAATGGGAAGAAAGTGAAAGCACACAGTTGTAACAATTGTTGCTCTGTTCAGAGGTGTTCATATTCTACTGTTCATTTATCTACACAATTGGCATCATGCTCTGTGTGAAATTTGTGCCCTGTTTTTTCCCATTTTATAAACTCTCGGTAAAATAATCTTAATTATTGAAAAAAAATTTTTTTTCTTTCTGAGAGACAGATTCTCACTATGTCGCCCTCAGTAGAGTGCTGTTGTGTCACAGCTCACAGCAACCTCAAACTCTTGGGCTTACGCGATTCTCTTGTCTCAGCTTCCCGAGTAGCTGGGACTACAAGCACCTGACACAATGCCTAGCTATTTTTGTTGCAGTTGTCATTGTTGTTTAGCATACCCGGTCTGGGTTCAAACCCGCCAGCCTTGGTGTATGTGGCCAGCACCCTACACACTGAGCTATGGGCGCTGAGCCAATTATTGAAAATTTTATTGTTGGATTTTTTTAAACACCATTCCTAGTATCTTTTGTTGGATCAGCCTTAGTAAGATAAAATTTGCATCCAATAGAAGTCATCATTTTTAGGTGTATGGTTTGATAGGTTTTGACAGCTGTATACACAGTCATGTAACCACTATTGTGATCTAGATACAAACCAGTTCTGTCATTCCAGAAAATCCCCTCATGCCCCTTTGTAGTTCTTCCCTTCTCCAGCCCCAGATCCTGGTAACCACTTATTCTCCATCCTTGTTATTTTTCCTTTCCCATAATGTCATATAAATGGAGCACAGGTACCCTTTTGAGTCTTTCACTAACTTCTGTCATGCAGCACAATATGTTTGAGAGCATGTTGTGCCTGTGTCATGAGTTCACTCCTGGGTACGGCTCAGGGGCTCACAGTCTATGGATGTGTCACTGCTTATCCCTTCCCCAGCTGAAGGATGTTTAGGTGGTTGCCACCTTTTGACAACTAAAAAGTAGCATAAACATTTGTGTACAGATTTTTATATGAGTAAGTTTTTGTTTCTTTTGGGTAAATAATTAGTAGCAGCAGAAGTGCTAGATCACATGTTAACTACTTAACATCATAAGAAGCTGACACACCGTTTTCCAAGATGGCTGTGCAATTCTGCATTCTCCCAACAGGCTGTGAGAGCTCCAGTCAGTCTGCACCTGCACCTGCACCTGCACCCGTACTCGGTGCTGCCCCTCCAGTCCACTCCCTCCTCTGCTGTTTCTATAAGCCATTATAACACAAGAGTAAAGATGTCTTATTGTGGCTCTGGTTTCTGTTTCTCTAGTGACAGATAATATCTTTTCATGTAATTATTTGCTATCCATAGCCCTTCTTTGGTGAAATGTCTATTCATATCTTTTGCCCATTTTTTTCACTAGATTGTTCATTTTTTTCGTATTGAGTTTTGAGAGTTCTTTTTTCTGGATACAAGTCCTTTTCAGTGTTTTGCAAATATTTCTTCCACACTGTGATTTTTCTTTTTGTTCTTCTAACGGTGTCTTTTGAAAAGTATGAGTTGTAAATTTTAATGAGGGCAGTTTGGTTTTCTTCCTGCTTGGATTATGCCTTTGGTGTTATACCTAAGAAATCTTTTGTTATTCATTTGCAAGGGTTTGCTCCTGTATTTTCTTCCAGATATTTTATAGTCTTAGGTGTTGCATTTAAGTGTACAATCTATTTGTACCCCCTTAATATTTTGAAAGAAGAGGCTCGGCACCCGTAGCACAGCAGCTAGGGCGCCAGCCATATACACCGGGGCTGGCGAGTTCAAACCCAGCCCAGGCCTGCCAAATAACAATGACAGCTATAACAACAACAACGACAACAAATAGTTGGACATTGTGGCAGGTGCCTGTAGTCCCAGCTACTTGGGAGGCTGAGGCAAGAGAATCGCTTAAGCCCAAGAGGTTGCTGTGAGCTGTGACGCCACGGCACTCTACCCAGAGCGACACGTTGAGACTCTGTCTCGAAAAGAAAATGTGTGTGCACACAAAACTTCATACACAGTGTTTATAAGTGTCAGAACCTTTGCCAGGTGTTGTAGCAGGTGCCTCTGGTCCCAGCTACTTGGGAGGCTGAGGCAAGAGAATCGCGTAAGCCCAAGAGTTTGAGGTTGTCAAACACCACCGCACTCTACCCAGGGCGACATAGTGAGACTCTGTCTCAAAAGAAAAAAGAAAGAAAGAAAGAAATTTTTTCTTAAAATAAGAAGGCTGACTGCAAAAAAAAAAAATAAATAAATAAATAATAATGTATACAATCTATCCAAATTAATGGATTATAGTTGTATATAATGTAAGATATAGATTAAGATCTATCACAGCAAGAGATAGATGTTTTTAATTATTTAAAAAGAAAAATTGTTCCTAAGTAATTCTTCATGCTCTAGTAAAACAGAGCTGTGAAATGAGTTCTCTGAGAAGCTGACCATAGCTCATCCTCTAACAAGGACTGGTCCTTTGCTAGTCCCCCTCTCTGGAAAGCGTCAGAGTGAACCCTAGCTGTGGCCTTTAGTTCCCCTGGTCCAGGCCTTCTGTGAACAGCCCCTAGCTCTTGTCCCTCTGTACACATCATTCTTCTCAGTGGCTACAGTGAGAACTAGCATGTAGCATCAGCTGTTGTCCTTCTGGGGAACAACCATGTTCAGTGTTGGGTCACATGATTGACAAGGGGACAGGACTAATGTTCATGAAAATCCTGCCTCGGAACTTTGCTGTATCCCAGACCTCCCGTGAAGCACAAAGTGGTATTCGGTCCATTTTATGGATGAGACAGTGAGACATGTTCAGAGTCATCCTGCTAATGAGACACCAAAACCCAACTCCTCTCACTGCAGAGCGTTTGCTTAGGCCAGTATTTCTCCCCCGCTCTTCACAGAGCCAGTCCTGCACATGCTGGGACTCACTGCCATTCTCACATACCCCCCAGCTAATGGCAGGTGCTTAACAACTATCACAATTCAGTTGCTTCTAGGAATTTGTCTTTTTTCTTTTTAGCTGGATTTAATTTACTTCACATCTCTGCATTTGGCATTGTAGCTTTTACCTTTAGAATGGCTGACAGACTGCTATAATACTTCTTTGATATGTGAATTACAAAATGCCCTTATTGATACTTATTTTCCTACATTTCCTATTGTAGGAATGTGTGACTGAGCAGGCTAAACTAGTTACAGCTTATCATGGGCCAGTTGCAGTATTCAGTGGTTCCTGGGAGAGGTGTAGTTTATTAAAAATCATCTTTATTTGTTTCCTAACTTGACCACGTGAATCCTTTTCACATGGATCATCTCCTGTCCATCGGAGTCCCAGGGCTTGAAAATTCAATACAACCTTGAGACCCAGAGCAAAAAAAAATTCCAGTTATCCCTCTCTTGGTCTTCTCATCCTAACTCTGGATCTTCTTGTAGTAAGTGATCAGATGTGAGAACTGCTATGTTAGCTGAGATTCCCTCCATGTAATTTCTTATGTTTAGACCCAGTTATCTCTGGGCATCCCTGTAACAATGGCCACTCTCTGCCAAGTGATTTCCTAGTTTGTAGAACACTGTGCCCCCGAGTTGTCTAACTTTCTTCCATTCAAGGCATCATGAAAGACTTCTCTCTCTTTGAAATCTCGGAGGAAATCTGGAAAGCAGTGGTCCAGGGCCCAATGGTTGGCTGCAACCACTGCTGCTATTATAGAAAGTGGCATGGCTGAAAAAGAATGGCTTCTAACCGTGGGGTGGAATGATTTGTA
This sequence comes from Loris lydekkerianus, assembly GCA_963574355.1. NCBI lineage: Eukaryota > Metazoa > Chordata > Mammalia > Primates > Lorisidae > Loris > Loris lydekkerianus. The sequence continues at coordinate 59,758 of CAUYPK010058480.1, read as the reverse complement.
TCTGTAGTGATTCTCTTCAGTCTAAGAAGAGGACCTCAGGTAACTTGGCTGAAGTCAGGAAAAGCTACAAGCCTCTTTTGCCCCTTCTGGGATCCCAAAATCTCTGCTGGTCAGCTTCCCTCTGCCCCTGTAACTGCCCACCTGAGCCTTCAGCACTGGGAATTCACATCCCATCTCCACTACCAGCTGGCTAATCATGTTACCTCGCCTCTTCAAATATGTTCTTGCATCAGTAAAATGGAGAATTATTGTGAACATCTACATTTTAACTCTTGTAAAATAAATAGAGGCACCCAAGGCTAGGGGCGGGAGCCACTTCACTGATTCCTCAGTGATGTTTCTGTGCCTTTGCCTTCACTTGCTGGGCTCTGCTCTCCCTAGAAGACCTGTCAGTGGACTTGCTAGTTGTGATGCGGAGCTCACACACACCCCCACCCTCACCCCCACATCCCGTCTGAAGCTGTCTCTGCAGCCAGCACAGAATACTGGGTCTCTACTGGCCATGCCGTGTTCCCCTCGTCGTGTGGGCCTCCTATGGGTCATGCCATTTTGTTCTTTCCCAACAGGAAGCATCTCAGACAGCCCTGCCATGCTCTTTGAAGTTCCTGACACATGGTAACCAAGTCCTGAGTGGAGCAGACCGCTGGTGCTGTCACTGAGAAAGGGCCAGACAGCATGTGTGGAAGCCATACTGTATTTAATTTAATAAAACATGGTATGGGAGGGGTTGGAAACCAAGAATGTCTTATGAAAAAAAGAAGTTTTTATTTTTGTGGCTGTGTTTCCTTTTTCCCCTTTTAATCTAAGCTGCCTGTGGATGCTCATTGTGGTGCAGGCTGTCATGAATGTGTACGTTATTAACCAGGTCATCATTTGTTGCTTGTGTGGAAACTTTTCCTGTCATGAATGTGCTTAAGAATTCACTTGGGTAGGGAATATGCAAAAAGAGCTGACATTCTGGGTGCTGTGATCATGAATTTGGGGTTGAGCTCTTTTCCTGCTTGTCCATTTCTCGTGCTCATATGTTGGGGCAGTTGCAGTCTCCCAGTGGACGGACCTGCTGTCTCCCGCTTCCCGCCACAGCCGCCTGAAAATGTGAAGTTTTCAGACTTGCGTTTCCAGTAGGAAGATGTCTATAATGTCCTCCCACCATAGAGCTGACCGTGCACCTTTGCCTTGGGGCATATTTATTGAGAGTTATTTTTCCTGAGATGTGAGTTTCTCATCACAGGAGTGTACAAGTGGAAAAAGTCAGCTTCTGTTCTTACCTGCAGTGCTGCGTCGGCTTCCTAGTGTCTTAGCCCGCCCGTGTCTTCTGTCTGTGTGGGTGGCAGTCTGGGGGTAAGATGGCATGTGTATGTCCGTGTGTGTGTGTGTGTGTGTGTGTGTGTAATCATGGTAACTCTACAACATGTACCAGCCCTTTCTCTGTCAAAGCAGATCACAGCAACAGCAAGAGTTCACAATCTACTTCAGTAGATCTGCTTCAGACAAATCATTGTTAGATATTTAACATTTTTGTATTGCGGAAATAAAAATGAAAAAAATGTATTTCCAAAAGATGAAAATTAAAGGAATTTTCATAGGACTCTGGTTCATTCTCTTTTGTACAAGTGAATGAGGTATTTGGTCTCCACATACATAGATTTCCCACCCCTAAAAAGACCTGAGAAGTCCCAAAGCCTGCTGTTCAGAGATTTTTCTCTTTTTTTTTTTTTTCTTTTAAACTCTAAGGCCTCTACCTGCCTTAATAGATCATATACTCAGGGCTGAAGCGGAGCTGGTGGTACATGGCCTCTTAGGGTAGGAGGGATTGAAGATCTTACAAGTCACATTGGAATTCTGTGGTATTTTGTGGCGTGTGAGACAGTTTCCTCAAGTAAGTCTCTTAACCCCCTTCCTCGGCAGTTCTGTTGCCACAAAGTGACAACCTCATGCTTGGCAGGAAGGAGAAACTCACCACCACCACCACTAGCTGTTGGTGCTCTCAGTGTAGCAGAAAGTGAAGACAGCTGAAGACAAGCTGGCAAACTGGAGGTGTTTACAGGGGCTGCTCAGCTGCTAAGCCCGCAGCGCTTACAGGTAGAAACATGTGGAGCCTGACCTTTCTTTTTTAAAAGAAAGGGAAACTGAAAGCTGTGGCTTGGCATACTAGGAAAAAAATGTATGTAGCCTAAGGAGCATGCCTTGTGTGAAAATAGCCTGGGGATAGAGAAGATGGAAGCCCCTTGCCCTAAGACAATGAAAGTCTTGGCTGTACCCTGAGGCTCTCTCCCGTGTGTGCACAAAATGCTTCCTGCTCTGAATGCTTTACAAACACACAGGTGCAGAGAGGCACTGAGGAGGAGTGCTTTCTGGAGAGGCCATGTGCTCTCCTGCAGTTCCCACTCTGCAGTTCTTAGATGAGTTATTTACCATCTCTGAGCCTCAGTTTCCTGAACTGTAAAATCAGGAAACTGTAAACCTACCTCACTGGGTAGTTGTGAAGATTAAATGAAGTCAAATAAAATGCACAGTGTGTGCAAGCACACAATCAATTGTAATTATATTTAGATTGTGCTTTTGATCTGAAATCCTTATTGTATCTGTTTCTGTCATGTAGAGCAGACATAGTCACCGGAATTTGGCTTTGACTTAGGTGCCAGTGGAGCCCTCATACATGGATCCTTATCTAACTAGCTATGTCAAGTGACTTAAAACAGGCAAGTTTTAACAGTCTCAAAAAAGACTGAACTATTTTTTTTAATACTCTCTGATTTCCCAGTCGGGAGAGGGTACCCCAGCCGGACCTCAGGAGTAACCAAGTGTCATAGCATTTTCCTCTCTATGTCAAGAGAAGTGCTGCGAAGTACTTCCAAATGGGGATGCTCCCAAATGGGGATGCTGCACACACAGGCTTTCTTACATCTTCCTGGGGCACCTAGGGTGGTGCTTCTGGCTCATAATAATACAGAGGTCCAGGGCTGAACTATGATGGTGAAGCTGTGGGTTAAGGGCTATAGCCAAACCCAGAGTCAGGCAGGGGAGTGGGGACTTCTGTGTGTCCCTGTAAGTCATTTTGTAGTCCTTTGATTTTTGAAGCTAAGGTGGAATTAAGCACCATGCCTGTGTCAATTTCTCTATCTTTGAATTTGTCCAGTTTTCCAACATTATTAAGAAAATTTTCAAACATACAGAGAAGTTGAAAGAATTGTTGCGTGAACAGTCATTGACTCACCACCTAGGATATAGGTTTACCATTGTGCTGCATAGTCTCCTGCCACTTAAAGTCTGTGACAACAGTTCACATCTACAGTGATGGGTCCATGAGATTACGATGGGGCTGAGAAACTCCCATTACCTCCAATGTGTTTGTGTTTTAAGCTGTGTTGTTACAAAGGAATCAAAATGTTAAAAATTAAGCATATAAAGTAAAAATGTAAGTAAGCTAAGATCATTTTATTGAAAGAAAAAATTAAAAGTGTAGTGTAGCTTTAGTATACAATGTCTTTATAAAAAAAAAGTCTATGGGAGGGTATGTCCTAGGCCTTCCCACTCATCCACTGCACACTGACTCACCGGGACATCTTTGAAGTTTCATTCATGGTAAATGCCTTGTAAAGTGTACCATTCTTTTATTTTTTTACCCTGCTTTTGTACAGTTCTCTTGGCCACATTTTATCAGGTTGTCTTTTATTAAGTTATAGAAGTTCATTATGTCTTATGGACATCAGTCCTTTTCTAGTTGTTTTGCAAATATTTAGTCCAAATCTATGGCTTGTTTATTTTCTTAATATCTTTTACTTGGCAGAAGTTTTTAATTTTGATGAAGTCTACATTACCAACTTTTTCTGTCCTGCCTAAAAAAAAAAACAAAAATCCCAACTTATGTTCTTTCACATTTTCTTCTGGAAGTTTTGTACTATTAACATTTATGTTTAAGCCTGTGATCCATCTTGAACTAACTGTTTTGTGCATGGCACAAGCCTGGAATTGAGGTTCCCACATTCCATATGGATGCCTGGTTACCCCAGCAAACCTGTGGAGAAGACCTTTCCTGTCAGATGGCATTAGCAGAGCTTTAGTCAAAAATCTATTTACCTAATGATAAGTGTGGGTCTTGAGTAGGGGGGTCTTTTTAATTTTTAATTGACAGTAATAATTATGCCATTTTTGAGGTACATGTTGACTTTCTAATACATACAATGTGTACTGATCAGATCAGGGTAACTAGTATGTCTGGCATGGCATACAGCATTGTCTTCCTTCCAGCTATTTGAAATTAGTGTTTTTAATTGTTGACTATTGTTACTGATAGTCATCTTTCAGTTTTATAAAACACTAGAATTCAGTCCTCCAGTTCTGAGTTGAATCTCCTAACAAGTCTCTCCTGACCCTTCCCTCCCCCTGCCCTTCTCATCCTCTGCGGCTCCTCTGTCCTACTTTCTCCTTCTATGAGATCAACTTTTCTTTAGCTTCCACATAAGAGTGAGAACGCGTGGTGTTTAACTCTCCATTCCTAGCTTACTTCACTTCACCTAACATAATATCCTCCGGTTCCAACATGTTGCCACAAATAACAAGATTTCTTTTTTTTTTTTATGCCTGAATAGTATTCCATAGTGTATATAGACCACATTTTCTTTAACTCTTTACCTGTTGTTGGACACCTACTTTGATTCCAAATCTTGGCTATTGTGAATAGTACTGCAGTAAATGTGGGTGTGCAGATGGCTCTCAGATGATTTCCTTTCCTTTGGATAATTCCCAGTTGTAGGGTTGTGAATCACGTGGTAGTGCTATTTGCTGTTTGCAGTTTTCCGAGGAACCTCCACCATCTTCTCCTTAGTGAGAAGTGTTCTGTTCTTGCAGAAAAGCCGCACAGAGTCTTGTCGCCCGTGTGTGCAACAGTCCTCATTTGGGAGTACTTCGCAGCGCTTCTCTTGACATGGAGAGGAAAATGCTATGACACTTGGTACTCCTGAGGCCCAGCCAGGCTACCCTCTCCCAACCTGAGAAACCAGACAGTATTAAAAAATAGTTCAGTCTTTTTGGATACTTTTTTTTTTTTTAATCTCATGACTTAAGTTTCATTACTTTGACTGAAATCCCTCCCCCCCAAAAAGATGATTCATGGAGTAAATCTATACATCTGATTGTGCTGAGGAGGAGAAATAGACTATCTCAAGGCCACTGGTCCCTGCTAACAAGACAGCTCTGTTTGTCTTCAGCTGCTTGCTTGTTTCTTTCTCATCCTCTTGCCTCTTCTAGTCATGCTGTGAACTTGACCTTGAGAAAGCTCTTGATGAAGATGGGGCCTGGTGAAAATGCTGTATGTTCACCAGCAGAGAGGGTCTTTTCAAATGGAAATGTTCTAGGCAAAATAATTCTTGTCAAAAAAGGACAACCAGAAAGAGGTTTTTTGTTTTTTGTTTTTTTTTCTGGAGGGAGGACAGTGGGATGTGAATCTATATTTCATAAGAAAAGAGTCAATCCTTATACTGATAATTTGAAAAGTGAGAACAGAAAGCCTGAAGCAAGGGCACCTTGCCTGGGTGTGCAAGTGTGGACTTGTATAGAGCCCAGTGTGGAGAGAAGCCTGAGGCACCTGCGTGAAGCCCAGGCAACCTTTCCATGGACACAGTTTGTCACGTTTCCAGTACCGGCCTGTGAATAAGTTACCAGCTTTTCAATGCTTGCCTCTCCCAGCAGAAGGAAGGTGAGAGAGGGCAGGACTCTTCCACCTAGCTGTCCCTGCTGCTGCTCTGAGCCTGGGCGGTAGAATCTTCCTTGCCGGCAGGTCTTCTGTGAGCAACAGCCCAGATTGCCAAAAACACTTCAACTGAGTGTGGTTCCCTATCTCTTTCTGTTAGTAATGAGGAAAATCAAGTCTCTTTACACATCTCCCTTCTGTACACCGTGGTCTAGTTTTCACAGCCTCTTATTTCTAATAACCCAGAATCTGAGAATTTAGAGTCATTCTTTTTACTCAGGAAGGACTAACTTCACCCAGCAGGTTGTCCTCCATTTGTTGAATGGGGTAAAAATTACACAGCATCTTGGAGTCCTATGCCTACAATTACCTTGGTAAAATGATGGTGACTCAGGTTTGGGAGGCTAAGTCCAGACCAGGTAAAATGGAGGGTCTGTTGGGTGTTCCTGCTGTTTTTAGGAGCCCTTATAATTCTCCATTGTCTGATACGTTTAGATTACTGGGTGGCGTGGTGGCAGCACCCACCTCAAATAGCCTCAGAGCCCTCATTGTCTTCCTCATTTGCTCATTCCCACTCAGACTCTCTGGCCACTGGCATCCTAAAAGAGTTTCCATTAATAACAGGGTTTGAGGAAACCACACATTAGAGGCAGTGAGCAGCGTTCAACAGCATCTGGGCCTTGTGATTGCAGAGCTGAGCTCAGGACCTGCTCAGCACCCACCAGCCTTGCGCCTGAGACTGCTGCTTCAGTCTCTTCACCTGTCATAGAATAGACAATCACCACCCTCCTCACAGGGAAAGAACAGACTGCACCCAGAGACAGCAAGTGGTGATCCTTCAACTGTTCCCTTACATCAGGAAGGGCCAAGAGTCTTCTTGAAAACATACAACCCCTGCTCCCAAGAACTCTCCAGTTTAAACCAAACTCTCACCCTGGTATGTATCCTTGACTATGCGCAAGCAAATTTTCTTCCCTACGTCATTTGTGTGTTTTTCTGTGATAATAATAGGAAATGTCAGCCAGAAACAGTGGTTCACACCTATAATCCCAGCACTCTGGGAGGCCAAAGGAAGGAGGATCCCTTGAGCTCAAGAGTTCAAGACCAGCCTGAGCAAAAACGAGACCCCCATCTCTACTAAAAATAGAAACATTAGCCAGGCATGGTGGTGGACACCTGTAGTTCCAGCTACTCAGGCAACAGAGTCAGGAGCATTGCTTCAGCCAAGAAGACTGAGTTTGCTGTGAACTAGGCTGATGCCATGGCCCACTAGCCCAGATGACAGAGCAAGATGGTCTCAAAAAAAAAAAAAAAAAAAAAAATTGAAATATGAGATGTGTGTTGGAGCTCGCTCCACCCTGAACACTTCACACTTTTCTGGATTATAGGAGGCACTATTACTTGAAGGTAAACAGGTTCGGGCAAGTTCACTGGCATGCAATAGACATCACAGCCAGTGGCAGAGCTGGAATTCAAACCCCGGGATATGACCACAATGCACCTACGTGCCTAACAGTGATTTAGTACTGTCATCCATAGGAAGGACCTCACCAGGGTGGAAGATACAGAGAGACAACAGGTAGACAGGCGGTGCCTATAACTCAGTGGGGAGAGCTCCAGCCACATACACCAAGGCAGGCGGGCTCGAACCTGGCCCTTGCCAACTTAAACAACAATGACAACTGCAACAACAATAATAACAAAAAAAAAAAAAAATAGCTGGGTGTTGTGGTGGGCACCTATAGTCCCAGCTACTTGGAAGGCTGAGGCAAGAGAATCGCTCAAGCCTAAGAGTTGGAGGTTGGTGTGAGCTGTGACTCCATAGCACTCTACCCACGGGGACAGCTTGGATAGAGCTCAAAAAACAGAAAACAGGTTGACATGCTGAGTCATGTGGGCAACCAGAGTCCATTGGCAAACCTATCTAATCTGTGTGTGTCCTATATCTTTGTGCTGGTGTGGGCCAGAATCCCCACTCTTCCCACTCCTCCTCTGTAGTGCTAGAAATAGATTTGCAGACATACTTGCAGCCTCCTCAATGTTACAGGCAACTGTAAAGCTGTGTGTGCATCTTAGTCTGTTTCTTCCTGGAAAGGTGTTTCAGCATTACGAAGCAGAAGCATTCTAAAGGCTCTTGGTAAGTATTGCCAAATTGCTTTCCAACATGTGCACCTGCCAGAAGGTGCCTGAGTTGCAGCGTACACAATGCCCACTTTGTAAGCCAGCTGATCACTTCAATCAGAGAGGGGGCCGACCCCGGGGTCTCCACTCCTAGGAGGAAGAGAGCAGACACAGGGTCTCCGTCCCGGTCTGTGAAGCTCCTGTTCTCAGAGTGTGGCTCCAGAACAGGGGCATCACCAGAGAACTTGTTAGAGATGCAAATTCTGGTTCGGCACTGGTAGCTCAAGTGGCTAAGGCACAAGCCACATACACCAGAGCTGGCAGGTTCAAATCCAGCCCAGGCCTGCCAAACAACCATGACAACTACAACGAAAAAATAGCCAGGTGTTGTGGCGGGCACCTGTAGTCCCAGCTACTTGGGAGGCTGAGGCAAGAGAATCAGCTAAGCCCAGGAGTTGGAGGTTGCTGTGAGCTGTGATGCCACAGCACTCTACCCAGGGCGATAGCTTGAGGCTCTGTCTCAAAAAAAGCAGAAATGCAAATTCTTGGGCCCTGCTCCAGTCCTACTGAGTCAGAAACTCCAGGGCCAGAGCAGGCAGTCTGGAAACAAGCCCTCCAGGTGAATCTGTTTTCGGCACAAGTTTGGGAGCCACTGATCCAGGGAAAGCTAAGTCAGCTGAAAGGGGAAATGTCCCACACTTGCTTATAACCAAGTCTGTGACAGCTGGGAGCAAATCCAAGGGAAATGTCCCTTCCGTGGTTCATTCACATTAAGAGAGAACAGCACCACTTGACAGGGTCTGTAGTTGGGATAAGATGGCCTAAGTGGGACATATCCCTCATTCCCCTTTGCTTCCTTGGGAGGGGAGATGAAAGCTTGCAGCAGTTTAGAAACGTCCTAAGGTCACACAGCTAGTAAGTGGCAAAACTGAAATTTGAACCCAGTCTGCCAGAGACTGAATTTGCAACAGCTACACTGCCTGAGAAAAGAAGTTAAGACACTTACATAATGTGGGAGCCTTTCAAATTACTGGGCTTGTTCTGGAATCTTCTAAAACTCTGGTGTGTTGTGATGAGTAACTTTCCCCACATCTCCTAATCTTGGACCCTCGCTGGTTGACAAAGTAAGAGTGAGCTAGTGAAGTGATCTTTTTTTTATTTTTCCCCGCCTATTTTAATTAGACCCTTAGGAATTATGTCTAGAGCATTGAGCCTCCCGGCATCCCCTTGTAAGTGCCTCAGTGGTATGTCACCTTGCCCGTGACGCTTGGTGTGATGAATCCCCAATCATGTCTTGAATGACAGATGGGGGCAGAGGCACCTGGATGGCTGGGTGGGGAGTGTGAAGGACAGGTACACAGATGGATGCAGTGGCAGTTTGTTGGCTTACCACATCTCTGGGGCATGAGCCTACCCAGTAGGATTCAGACTCCCACTCTGGCTACCCTGGGGTTTCCAGCTCAGCTTCCAAGGGCATTCTGAGGGTTGTGCCTGAGGCCAGAATCTGAGAGCAAGGTGAGGCTTGCTGCTCCCTGGAGGAATCCCCCAGGGAGCCTCAAAAGGTGCCTGCAACAACCACGGGACAGAAGAGGCTCCAAGTGTTTCCTTTTGAGGATGGGAAAAGGAAGCCAAGAGAAATGTGAAGAGGTGTCTGAAAGCCCAGAGGAAACCAGGAGGCCTTTCCAGAAGTTCTATTTCCAGTAAGAAACCTTGGCATGGGGCTGCAGACTCTGCTTCAAAAATAAACCAATGTGCAGAGAAATAGCTTAATTCTGAAAGCAAATGTCCCTCCAAAGGGAAGAGAGCTTGAGCTAGGACTTAGAAAGGACCTGTCCCTCTCTCCTCCTGCTTCTCCCATACCCCCAGAAGAGGGAGAAAAACATTTCCGAAACATAAACGTTTTTACAAGGACTCTTGATGGAGTCAGTGGGAAAACAAGACAAAAATAAGATGGTCCTACAACCCCTCCCTTGGTCTGTCAGGTTCAAGGCCAGCTCCCCTTCACTAGGCTCACTCTCATTCGGGTCCACATTAGCGAGATGATCAAGAAAACGCACAGCATGCAGCAGAAAACAGTGCACGGGAGAGCCGACCAAGAGAACAGCACAGCGTGCAGCAGGAGCAGTGTGCGTACACAGAAAACAGTGACCCTGGCTGACCTGATCCTCAAAGGCGGGCCTCAGAACAGTGGTCTGGGGACCTCCTTTAAAACACCAGGCTGACGATGTTGGGGTTGGGACATCCTTGGAAGGAGGAATGGACTCCTGAGGCCGTCCTAACTCTGGATCACAGCACAGTGGCCACCATGTTGAAGGTGCTCATTTGCTCCTCTCTGAGGCCACACTTCTCCCTTAGGAGCAGTGCCCTGGTCCCTTCACAGCAGGGAAGGACAGCAGCACCAGCTGCAGATGTGGATCAGCTTCCTCACATCATCTGGATGGTTGTCAAGTAACTGCAACCCACCTTCCCACCCCAGACAGCTGGCCACCATGAGGTCACTGTGAGCAGAGGCCATGAGCAGGGCCACCCAGGGAGTAGAGCTGCTTGAGAAGGAGCACTTTATTTTATGGCCCAAGTAGTCTGGGGAGGATCATAAGGAGCTTATCCTACTGTATCCTCTGCTAGGACTGGGAGACTAAGCTAATCACATCTATTTGCCCCTTACCTCTCTCTCCCTCTGGCAGGCCAAGAACTGTCAATGTTCAGCTGTGATTTTGCACTCCACTGCCACTCAACCTGCTGGGGTTGGAAGATGAAATGTCATCTGGAACTAAGAGCCCAACTTACCAGCAAGGGCTGAGACAAGGCCCAGAAAGGAAACTCCCTCCTGTGATAGAGAATGGCTGAGTGTATCCTGGAGGGAGGATGGCAGGGTCTTTCCCAGAAGCTTTTTTAGCTGGTAGTTAAGATCTTCATCTAAACAGAAGTGGGCAGAAAAGTGAGGGGAGGTTGCCAGGAAGACAGAAGGCAGGGTGGGAGGTAGAGGAGGGAGGCACAGGAATCCCATGTCAGATGCCGCAGTAGCAATGCATTGAGAGCGCCCTCTGCAACCTGGATTCTGTGGGGTACTTGGTTTTGCAAACATGCACAGAAAAACCTTCATCCACATATGTGCAAAATTGGTCTGAAGTGGAAATGGACTGCTTTTCCTGGAAGCAACTCCTTTCTCTAAGCTGAACTCCAATGATGTAATTCTGGGTGGTTCTGCCATTCCCATCAACGCTCACCCATAGCAGGTGGGCCAATCACAGGGAATACTCTCTTGCCAGCTTCAGCCACTGTGCTGGAAGAGCAGGTGGCAGGGGCTGGCCACCATCTTGCAGTCCTCCCTAAGAACCCATTTGCTGAAGGAGGAGAGGAGGATCACCTAGTGTGAGGGAGGCAATGGATGGCAGCCATGCATGGACCTGTGTGTGCCCAAAGCTAGATCCACCATATCCTTTCCAGTTTCATAAATCAATACGTCTTCAACCCCCTTTTGCTAGTCCTAGCTTGAGTTACATTTCTGACACTTGCCACCATGAAAGCCAAAACTGTGACAGGAAGGACCCTAAACGCTGTGAAAGGAGTTTGCTGGTGTGCAGTAGGTGCAGACAAAGAGTACAAAGAGTAAAACAGGAATGTTGGTCTTGACTGAGAAAGTTTTCTCAGGTCCTTGAGAAGCTCACATTGACCTACAGCTGATGGATGAGTTTTACAAATCCTTTATCCATCCAAGTGGGCACACTGACAGGGTAAAGCTGTAGGTCAGGAAGAAAATGAGGCTTCAAACAGGAAAAGGCTGCACAGAGTTGAGCTGACAGGCAACCAACCTTGCATCACTTCCCCAGTGGAAGGATGGTGTGGATGGAAGGATGGTGTGGATGGTAGATCACTGGGGCTGAGCTGGAACCCCCTGGTTAGGGGTGGCCCCTCTCAGCCAGAGCTTTCCATATCTCTGGGGGGACCTCAATAGGATCTTCTCCAGAGGTGACTTGTGGCTTGGAGCTTTTCTGTCTGTTTGTCCCTCCTCTAGGAGGATATCACTAACGGCCCTGCTGGAGGTGGTTGGTCCTCAGTCTGTAATAATGCTGCCTGCCTCACACCCAGCCTCAGTTCTTTCCCACACCATCCCATGTGTTATTCAGACTTTATGCTCTTTCACTCCAGCCTTCCCTATCATTTATTTTGAAATTGGGAATGTGTCCCAAACCAACAATTTCCTGGTCCACAATGTTCCTTTCTGAGTGTCCCCACAGGAGAGTCAGGGAGCATGGTGAATAAAACCAGCAATCGTTGCTCCTCGCCCTAGTAAAGGGACTGTTTTGTCAGCCTGCTGCCCCATGACATACCACTTCTGTCTCATGTCTGACTTCACATAGTGAAAATCTTCTAAAACACAGAGTAGGAGCTTCCTCTCTTAGATCTCTCTGTAGAAGCATTGGAAGCCCTGGAATAATTTGTAGTGAAACAAACTGGAAGTCAAACTTAGCCTCAACCACTTATTTGCTTTTGACCCTGGATAACTTCTACATACCTGTGAACCTCGGTTTTCTTCTATGCAATGAGGACAATACTACAGTGTGTGCAATTAGGTTGAGCTATAAATAACAGAGGTCTGAATTGGTGGCCTCTGACACTTACAGAGGCAGGCAGGCCCAGGCTGTTAGGACAGGTCTGTATGTCATCACAGCCCCAAGCTCCTCCAGTCTTTCAGGACTAGCTCCCATTCTAACAGTCACCTCATGGCCCAAAGTGGGTGCTAGAGCTCTAGCTATCATATTCCAGGCTGCAAGAAAGAGGAAATGCATTCTGATTCATCTTTTATAGAGCCTTCCTACAAGTCCTTCATAAAAATCTGCTTATATTTCATTGGCTAGTATTTAGTCACATGGCCATGCCTAGCTACAAGAAAATCTGGGAAAGATAACCTCTAAAATGGCCCCAATAATTCCTTTATTCACTTATTTGTGTAATTACCTTTTCTTGAACATGGGCTGGACCTAATAACTTTCTTTTAACCAATGGACTATGCAAAAGTAAAGGGATGTCGCTTCTGAGATTAGGTTTCAAAGGGTTGGTGTTTCAGTCTTGGGTGCCCTTTTTGCTCTCTGAGGAAAAGCAGCTACCATGAGCTGCTTTATAGAAAAGCCCAAGTGGCAAGAAGCAGATGCCTCTGGAGAACAGCTAGCAAGGTCCTGAGGCCTCAATCCAACAGCCTCATCATGAACGAGCTTGGGCAGAAGATCCTCTCCTGGTCAGGTCTTCAGATGACTGCAGCCCTAGTGGAAATCTCGGCTGCAATCTCATGAGATACCTGAGCCAGAGAACCCTCAGAAAACGTGAAATGATGAACATTTTTTGTTTTCAGCTGCTAAATTTGGGGTTCATTTGTTACACAGCAATAGCTAGCTAACCAATACAGTAGTTTCCCAGCTATAGACACATCGCCAGGATTCTGTTTCTAAGAAGGAAAGGAAGGATGGAGATTGGGAGGCAGCCAACAGTCACCACCCCCTGTGCCTACCTCAAAGGACTGGTGTGAGGATGGACTGAGGTGAATCTGTAAAGTGTCCACATTGACTTTGCCAGCACCTAGGAAGTGCTAGGGAGAGGTGGCAGTTAGTGAAGGGCCACCATCCTGTGCCTACTTCCCAGGTTTCTAGAAAACAGGTTGGACTGTGTCTTATGTGAGATTTTCTCTGGCTTCCTGTCCCCTTTTACAGTTCAGAACCCCCTTTTCCAACCCAACTAGTAAAATGACTACTACTACAAACTATGGACCAGTGATTTTCAACTGGTATGCCATGGCACACTGGCGTGCCCTGAGAAGATCTTCAGTATGCCACAAAATTTTTTAAAGATCATTAATTAAACTATTTTTGAAAGACGTTCAAAGTGTAGTAAGTATATTCTTTTTTTAGTCTTTTTTTGGATCAACATAATTTAAGTGTACCATGGAAGTTTAACTATAGGTTCAAGTGTGCCGTGAGATAAAAAATGTCATGGCCCCTAAGACGTTGGTCACGGTTGCCCCACGAAGGAACCAGGCGTGACACAGAAGTACAAGCTTCTTGCGGGAGACAGGCCAACCTTAAGTGCAGGGTAGCCCTGAGATCCCTGCAATGGCTATTTATTAAAGTTATACACAACAGGTGTGGAGAGTTGAGGTAATTACATACGAGGGCTGCATGCGTAAGGATTGCTACGTGTTCTTTCCGTACAACCCCCATGAAGAAGTATCAAGCATCAATGTTTAACACATGCTTACTAACGAGTGATGGATCTTATCTCATTCTGGAACATGGAGTTACTTGGGGGATTGCCCCTAAGTCACAAAATGTCTCTAGGCTTGCCAGGAGACTGTCCTGTTCTTGGCGTTTCCTTTTAATGTGATAAGAAGCAGTAACTGTGCTTTGCAAGCATAGTGTCCATTCCTCTACAAAAAAAGGTTGAAAAACACTGCTATTAGACCTGCAGGCCCAACTGGTGGGTTTGTAGAATGGTAAGATTTTAGAGGGAAAGGGGCTTAAAACCCCTCTAATCCATCTCCCCCCCTTCCCAATGTAACCCAAACACTCACTCAAGGTCACAAAATCTCAAGGCAGAGGAGGAACCTGAAACCCACCCCCCACCCCCAGAGATGACCTAGCTGTCTGTTCCAACATCTTTCCACATGGCTGTTGCTCAGGCAGATCCCGGTGTGTGAAGCATTTATAAAGTTTCCTATATTAAAAAAAAAAAAAAAAATTGCACTAGTTCAACCCAATTTTCTCTCCCTAAGAGAAGTTGAAGTCAGGTTTATGGGACAGGAGGAGCTTTTCAGTGAACAAGCATCATATTTCTTCTGGCTTTTCGTTAGGCTTTTGGAGGTCCCTTTTGTCCCTCTGGCTTGACAGTGAGCTGAACTCCTTGCAAACACTCCTCAAGAGCTTGTCCCTCATGCATACAACTGGGAGAAAAGTCTAGACATGAGGGCTTCCCCGGATCCCACGGTAATGTGAGCTCCTACCCAAGGCAAGAACAGTCTGTATTCTCTCCCTTCCCCCAGAGTGCAGGACGTATGTCACCCTGGGGAAATGTGCACTCTCCAATCATTTCATATACAACAAATTCTCCGTTTTTCAAAATGGATTAAGACCAAGGCCTGTCAGTGAAAACAAATGTTTTGGGGAGAAAAAAAAAATTGATAATTCTTATGGGGTTTTTTGTCCCCTTTATCTCCTTCAAGAATGATGGGTAGGCTCAGCACCTGTAGCACATTGGCTAAGGCGCCAGCCACATACACCAGAGCTGGCAGGTTCGAATCCAGCCCGGGCCCACCAAACAACAATGACAACTACAACCAAAACATAGCTGGGCGTTGTGGCAGGTGCCTGTAGTCCCAGCTACTTGGGAGGCTAAAGCAAGAGAATAGTGTAAGCCTAAGAGTTGGAGGTTGCTGTGAGCTGTGATGCCACAGTACTCTACCCAGGGTTGCAGCTTGAGGCTCTGTCTCAAAAAAAAAAAAAAAAAAATGCTCATTACATAATTTTACAAAGATGTGGCCAACACATCATTGTTCCTTATCTCCCATTAAACAGGGATCATGATTTGCACCTGCTACAAGGTCAGAGTGATGACTTTGGGGAAAGTGGCCCAACCATCCCAGACCTGGGTTTCCATATCAGTCCTGCAATCCAGCGTGCTTTCACACGACAGGTCACTTCTTTTTCTGTTGTTTCTGATGGAAAACCAGCTCAAACTGACTTAGGCATAAAGGGTACTAACTGGCCTCCATAAATGAAAAGTGCAGGCAGCAGTGTGGCTTCGGGAATAGAAGATCCAAGTGCTCCAATGTGGCTTCTGGAAGCCTACTGCTGGCTGTGTGGTGTCGTGTGAATGCAGTTTCCTTCTCATACTGGTGACATAGCTGCCTAGGATGCCAGACTTTATGTCTCATTTCTCAGCTCCCCAAGGTAAGTTCCAGCAAAAGCTCAGGCTGAGACTAGTTGGTCATCTGTCCAGTGCTGACCCAATCTCTGTGTCAAGTTGGAGGTATTGTTTGATGAGACAGGCCTGGGACACAATGGCCATCCCCCAAGATAGGAATGGTGTCATCTTGATCTGAACCACGGGAACCAAGAATGGGAGAAGGGCAAATCGTCAAAGGAATATCCAAAGCCCTGTTACCAGGAAGAGGAGGAAGGGAGGCCTCACAGACTCAGACACCAAGTGCCCATGGCACCACAGCCGGTCATCTGCTTCTGCCATGGCCAGTGCACCCTGGGACCTGTCGATCCTCTCCCTCTTGTCCAGGTCCCCTTCACCCCAGCAGATGTCAGAGCAGGGGACTAGAAGCAGGTGAGGGAGAGTGTTTACCCTTGGGGCCCAGCCTCTGCCCCCACCTCCCAGGCATCCTGCGGGCAGATCTCCAGCCTGGGGAGCTAGACTGGGCTGAATAGTGTCCTCCTAAAATGCATGTCCACCCAGATCCTGTGAATACATCCTGATTTAGAAATGGGATCTTTGCATCTGTTGCAGCATGAAATTATACTGCACTTGGGTGAGCCCTGCATCTGGCATGACTGGGGTCCTTCTAAGGAGAGGGATATCTGGACACAGGCACAGATGGGGAGGAGCCCAGGTGATGGATGAGGCAGAGACTGGAGTGACGAAGCCGCAAACCAAAGATTAGTCGCAACCACCAGGAGCCTGAAAGAGGCAAGCAGGAGTTCCTCCTGGAGCCTCCAGAGGAACCAGGGCCCTGCAACACCTCATTCTGGACTCCCAGCCTCCGGACTTGTGATAGGGTGAATTTCTGTTGTTTCCAGCCACCGCATTGGTGATACTTCATTACAGTAGCTCTGGCAAACCAATACCCAGACTTCATGAACATACATACCTCTGTCCTAGACCCCAGGGTTCTTGAATGGGAAGAAATTCCCAGCTGATGAAAAGACTTTAGCAGAAAAGGCCACATAACCTTTGCATCAGGGGCTACTTCAAATGAAAGGCCCTTCCCCAGGCCCCACCCTGAAATTCAGCATCTCAGCTCCCTTGGGACACCACTGGGTAGCATAGTCCTCCTCCCCCAGAAGGCCCTGCCAGGGTTAAAGCCCAGAGAGGGGTCTGCAAAGGCTGTGGCCTCCGGCAGCCAGGGCTAGGCTGTCCACTTGTCCCTGTTTTCCTGGGACAGTCCCTTGTTAGCACTAGCAGTCCTGTGCCTTGGGAACACCTCAGTCCTGGGCAAGCCAGGATGCTCCTTCACCCTCCCTAGAGGTGCCGCTAGTTTTAGCTCCTTGGGAGCAGGGAGGACAGGCTCAAACACTCTTCCATCTTACCGTGGACACCTGTAGGCTTCTACGCCTTTATGGTGCACTGATTTTGTTTCTGATATGGTGCTAGGCACTGTATGAATGATGCATCCAGTCCTCACACACACCTGAGAGGTCCCTGGTTTACAAGCTAAAGCTTGAGCCACAAGAGAGCAAGAGAGGTTAAGCCACAAGCTGTGGAGTTGGCAGATAACCCATTGTGCACCTGCTGCCCTTGAACTCACCCTGGAGGGGCAGGAAATGTCCCCTCCTAGACCAGCCCTGTAGCCCCACTCAGTGCCTCCTGCAGGTGGAGAAGATATCACCATCTCCCTCTGATATCTCACTTGCGGCCATTTGACCTCTGGTAGGTTACCACTCCAGGCCCCAGTGTCCTTATCTAAAACACAGGAGCAATAACAGTACCTCCTTGCAGGAGTGTGGGGGGTTCTATCGCAGGTGTGCACTACAGGGTGAAAGGTTAATGGCTGGGAGAGTCAGACCTCAGCTTCCAAAGTCAGATGGAGCTGGGGGCAAGCAGCGTGATCCCTAAAGATTTAGCTACCCAAGCTGCAAAATGGGGATAAGGCAGCCCCTTCTTCCTAGCACAGCCATCGAGAGAGCAGGTGTGTTGCAGGTTGCCCCAGCAGCCCCATCAGGTGCCACTCTGTGGACACAGACACTCAGCCAAGCTAGTGATGAGTTTAAATTGTGGGCAAAGTTCCCATAATTTTTTTCCCTCCTGAGCCTTCAGTGGCCCTATCATGTGTGTTTTGAATCACAGTGGAGTAGACAGGGCTGGCTGTGGAGTGGTCCTGCCAAAAGTCCCATGGAAAGTCCCATGGAGGAAGGAGCCCCCCCAAGGGTCAAGAGACCTGAGACTTGGTTTGGCTCCATCTGACCTTGGGTGACCTTGACTTCTCAGGCTTCTGCTCCTCATCTTTGTGGTGGACAGAACTTTGGGATCAGTGCCTGGACCTTGGGCTGGAGATGATTTCACCAGGGGCTACTTCAAATGAAAGGCCCTTCCCCAGGCCCCACCCTGAAATTCAGCATCTCAGCTCCCTTGGGACACCACTGGGTAGCATAGTCCTCCTCCCCCAGAAGGAGGGTGATTACTCCCAGGGTGATTCTCGAGGTAAGTCGTTTTCAGTACTCATCATGCATTCAACTTGGGCGGCTCCACTAGCTTCTGACTGGAGCAGCCGCACCCTGAGCTCAGCAGGGCCTCCATGTTTGGTGAAGGCTCTCATGCCACCTTCTTGAAATTCTTAATTTTTCTTTTTTTTTAAATTAACATTTCATTTTTCACTGGTGCCTACAAATGACACATCCAATCCTACTGTCATCAAATCTTTTTGGCATGTACCAGGACACCACAGTGACAAAGGGGTGACATAGTCACTGTCCTCATGGAGTTTGCAGTCAATCTAGGAGGGTCGTGGTGGGTTAAACAGTGGCCCCCAAGTCCTCACCCTAGAAAGCTATGAATGTGCCATTATGTGGAAGGAGGGTCTTTGCAGGTGTAATTAGGGATTTGAGGATGAAATAATTCTGGATATAGGGTGGCTCGAAATCCAATGACAAGTGTCCTTAGAAGAGAAAGGAGGGTCCGGTGCATTGGCTCATGCCCTATAATTTCAGCACTTTGAGAAATTGAGCTGGGAGGACTGCTTGAGGCCAGGGGTTTGAGATCAGCTTCAGCCACATATCAAGACCCTGTCTAAGAAATAAAAATTAGTTGGGCCTGGTGGCCAGTTATGCATCTAGGCCAGCTACTCAGAGGCTGACACAGGTGAATTACGTGAACCCACAAGTTTGAGGCTGCCGTGAGCTGTGATTGTGCCATTGCATTCCAGCCTAGGTGACAGAGTGACACCCTGTCTGAAAACAAGAATGAGAGAGAAAGGAGAGGAAATTTAAGACGCACAGACACAGGCCAGGCGTGGTGGCTCATGCTTATAATACCAGCACTCCAGGAGGCTGAGGCAGGAGGCGTGCTTGAGCTAAGCAGCTCAAGACCAGCCTGAGAAAAAGTGAGACCTTGTCTCTACTAAAAAAACAGAAAAATTAGCAGAGCGCTGTGGCATATGCCTGTGGTCCCAGCTACTTCAGAGACTGAGGCAGGAGGATCACTTGAGCCTAAGAGTTTGAGATTGCAGTGAGCTATGATGGCACCACTGCACTCTACATGGGGTGACAAAGCAAGACTCTGTCTCAAAAGAAAGAAAGAAACAGAAACGACAGACACAGGAAATATAGAAGGAAAAGCCACATGAAGACAGAAGGGCAGAAATTAGAGTGATGTGCCAACAAGCTGAGGAGCGCCATGGACTGCCAGTAGCCACCATGACTAGACAGGCATGGAATAGACTCTCCCAGCCTCCAGAAGGGACCAACCCTGCCAGTGCCTTGGTTTTGGACTCCTGCCCTCCAGAACAAATGAATGTTATTTTAAGCCACCAAGTTTATGGTAATTTATTATAGCAGCCCTAGCAAACAGATACAAGGGTAGACAGACATTGATCAAATAATCCAGCAAACAAATGTGAAATTGTTCTGTGCAGGGTGCCCTGGTTGGGGAAGGATTCTTTGGGGCTTGAAGTCAGAGGAGTTAACTAATGGGGTGCTGGGAAGAGCACAGTAGGCCAAGGGAACAGTCCCCAGGTGGGAGGCTCCCTTTGTAAAACCAACAAGTCTGCAGCCCACGTGGGCCTCTCTGATGTGTTGTCTTGGTCACAGAGGGCTTTGAAAGCCATGGCACTAGACAGGTGTCACTGCTGTGGCCATGGCAGCAGTTTGGCGCCCGTGGTTTCAACTCCACCCGCTTCACATGTTTATGTTACCAGACTGGCCCCTGAAGGGAATCTGTTTGCCAGGCCCCAGCAGGCCAGGTGCTCACAGTGGCCTCATAAGCAAGCCCTGACCTCTGCCCCACCCTTTCACCCAAAGGGGCTATTGGCTATTCCCAACAAAGGAGAGAATTATTACTGTCTTTCATTGACTTGTGAGGGGTCCAGAAGGCCTGGCTCAAGATATGGCTGGTATAAAGAGCCCAAGACCTGCTGTACTGGGGAGAATTGTCCTTGCAGGAGCTGAGGATACAGCCAGTTCTGAGGCCTTGGTTGTGGGGGGAGGGGGGGAGGCCTTGAAGCTGCAGGGGAGGGTTGGTGTGTTAGAGAGGGACCTCAGGCTGCTGAAGAGGACCCTGGGGGGTTTGCTTTCCCCAGGAGGCCAGCTACACAGCCTGGGACACCATTTCTATCCCTGTTTGCCATCAATAAATCCAAAGAAATTACTCTCATCGGCTCCTGCTTTATAAACTGGGTCAGGCCAGGCACAGTGGCTGCTGCCTGTAGTCCTAGCACTCTGGGAGATCAAGGCAAGAGGATCACTTGAGGCCAGGAGTTTAAGACCAGCCTGGGTAACATAGCCAAATTCCCATCTCTACAAAAAATAGAAAAATTAGCCAGGTGTGGTAGCATGTGCCTACATTCCCAGCTGCTACTAGGAGGCTAAGGCAGGGAGATCACTTGAGCCTGGGAGTTTGAGGTTACAGTGAGCTATAATGATGTCACTGCACTCTAGCCAGGGTCAAGAGTGAGACTGTGTCTCAAAAAATAAATAAATAAACAAACAAAAAACCACCAGGTGCAGTGGCTCATGCATAATAATTCTAGCACTCTGGGAGGCTCAAGTGGGTGGATCACTTGAGCTCAGGAATTCAAGACCAACCTGAGCAGGAGTAAGACCCCTATCTCTAAAAATAGCTGAACAATGTGTCTGGCGCCTGTACTCCCAGCTACTCAGGAGGCTGAGGCAAGAGGATTGCTTAAGCCCTTTACCTAGGGCAACAAAGTGAGACTCTATTTCAAACAAACAAAAAAGAAAAACACCAAGGTTCATAACTATACCTGCCTTGGTAAAGCCGTTGTAGAAAGTAGATGATTCATTCTTTCATTCAACAATATTTTCTGAGCAGGTACTAGGTGCTAGAGCTGTTCTAGATGCAACGGATAAGAAAGCAAACACAACTAGACAGACAGATGTGCTCTCCCGGGACTGACATTCTAGACAGGGATCTGCAGCTGCAGCTCACAGGCCACATCTGTTGGCCATGTTTTTCACAGGGATTGTGAACTAAGAATGGCTTTCACCTTTTTAAATCATTGAAAAATAATCAAAAGAATAATAGCACTTTATGAGGGCTACATACTACTGAATTCCTGTTGCAGTGTCAGCAATCCGCTCTGCTACACCTACTCGGCTGCATAATGTCCTGTCTGCTTTTGCAATGTATCAGCAGTCACGCAGTCATAGCAGAGACTACAGCCCCTCAAATCTGTACATGTTTGCTATCAGGCCCTTTACTGGAAAAGTTTGCCACCTCCTGTTCTAGATTCCTGCTGTTCCACATGTGATCTCTGGACCACTGCATCAGTATCACCTGATGCTCATTAGAAATACGGACCAGAGTCTGTTTTTCAGAAAGATCCCTAGGTGATTTGATTTGTGTGAGTACTGAAGTGTGAGATCTTTTTGCAGCAACAAGGATGGAACGAGAGGAAACCAGCCAAACACAGAAAGAGAGCTATCACATGTTCTCCGTCATATGCAGTGCTAAAAACTGTGGATGTGGAGAGTGGAATGGTAGAGATGGAAACTCAGAGGAAGAAGGGGAGAAAGGGGAGGGGAATGAGGACTACGTTGTTTGGGTGATGGATGCCCTGAACACCCTGGGATGGGCCCTTACACAACCTGTGCGTGTAACAAAATTGCACTTGTACCCATCAGTTTATATAAATAGGAGATAAAGTGTGAGATGTGCTGCACTAAAATGCTCAGCACAGTGCCGGGACTTGGTGAGCGGTGAATCCCTCTCCTAAGCCCCAGAGCTGTGAATATGGTAATTTACCAGTTAAAAGGCTTTGCAGGTGTGATTAAGCCTCTTGAGATAAGGAAATTCACCTGGATTATCCCCTTGGAGCTGGTGATATAATCACAAGGGTCCTGGAAACAGGAGGCAAGAGGCACACAGAAGAAAGGGAGACGTGATGGAAGCAGGGTTAGAGTAAGGGCCTTTGAAGGGGCAGCCACGGGAAAGCAATGCAGGTGGCAAGGCAGAATTTGGAAAAGACAAGGAAATGGATTCTCCTTTGGAGCCCCCAGGAGGAACACAGCTCTATCGAGACCTTGATTTTAGACTTCTGACCCCCAGAACTGTTAAGAGAATAATTTTATCTTATTTTAAGTCACCAAGTTTGTGGTAACAATTCAGATTGTTACCATTGTCCTATTGTTAGTTGCATGCTGGCTCTGCCCTCTAGCCATGGAGCTGTTTCAGGCACATTACTGAATCTCTCTGAAAGTTTAGTTTCCTGCTCTATAAAATAGAGATAGTAACTTGTCCTTCCTCAGATCACTGTGAGGCTTACATGAGATAAAGTGGCTCCATAAAGTGTCACCTGCCATGATTGTTGTTGATCTCGGTTTAGTAGAGGTAGTGGCTGAGGGGTGTGACATCTGACATCTGATGAGTTATCTGATCTCTCTGAAATTGAGTTTCCAGATCTACTAAGTGAGGGCCCAGGCTGCGCTCACTTAGAAGGCAGGTGTGTTTAAGGCCACATTGTAGAAAGCAGGATCAGATCTCTGAATTGGATGGGCTTCTCCAAGGTTTCTGATCCAGGCTCCTGTGTCAGAACTGGGCCTCAGCTGGGTTCCTGACCACCCTGCAGGGGTCCTGGTGCCCAGCACAGGGCCTGGCAGACAGCAATTATCTGGTGGACCAGCGAACGTGCCCAGTGAGGACTAGAAGGGCGTTGGCCCTAGTGGAGCCCCTTCTGGGCTGGTTGGTCAGGTCCTGCCCAGTATGGGATGTCACCGACAGGGACTTATAGCTGTGAAGACAAGAGGCCGTGGTTCCCTACCCAACCAGGCCCAAGGCTGGGAGAGGTTAATGTGCCCAGGGCTGCTGTGCAGGGAACATTTCTTGTTTTTACTTTGTTTTTTATTCCTTCTTGGTTTTATCACTTTCTCCCAACATTTTATTACAAAAATCTTTGAACATATAGCAACATTGATTTGTTAACATTTCGGAAAATTTAATGAATCACATCTCCATCTATCCTTCCATCCTTCCATCAATCTACCCTACTTTTGTTGCATTGTTTTTAACGTTTATCAGGAAAGTTTTCAAGGTACGTGAAATAAGAAAAACAGTATAATAAACACCTATGTGCCAGCTTCAGCCTATCAACATTTTGCTTTTTGTCTTCCCTGTCCCTGTTTTTTTCTGGAGGCTTTTAAGCAAATCCTAGGTGCCACTTCCTTTCCCTTGTAAATCTCTGATGAAAAAGTTTTACATAGAGGCCTCTGTGGTTCTCTACAGGTAACTTAGCTCCTGGAGCCCGTCAGACACTAGCGGAGTTTGTTCCGGCAGCCTGCTGGCCTGGGATGAGTTGTTTGGCCCAGACTGAGTGTGAGATATTAAGAGACTGAGAATCCCAGGTGCAGGGTGTCAAGGTATGACCACTCCGCTCTCTCCCCACCTGAGGGACTCCCTCTCTCCTGTCCTGGGAGCTGGGCCCTCTGGCACCTATGTGTGGGGCAGAGCCTTGGTGCAGGTGAACTGGGGTCTTCCTGCCTAACTCCCTCCCTCTCTCCTGCCACTGTACCCATTGCCTGGGACAGTGCCTGAAAGATAGTCAGGTACTTTCCAAGTCTCAGTAATGAAGCTGCAGCTAGTGTTTTTGTCTATGTGAAATTTACATAATATAAAATTAACTATTTTATTTATTTAATTTTTTTAATAGAAGCAATTTTCTTTTTTCTTTCTTTCTTTTTTTTTTTTTCTTTTCTTTTCTTTTTTTTTTTTTTTTTTTTTTGAGACAGCATCTCACTCTGTCACCTGGATAGAGTGCTCTAGGACACCAGAGCACTGGTGTCCTAGTTCACAGCAACCTCAAACTCTAGGGTTCAGGTGATCCTCTTGCCTCTGCCTCAAGCCGTCCCTTTACCTCACTCTCTCGAATAGCTGGGACTACAGGCCTCAATGTCCTGATAGTTTTTCTATTTTTACTAGAGACAGGGTCTCACTCTTGCTCAGGTTGCTCTCCAACTCCTGAGCTCAAGCAATCCACCTGCCTTGTGAATTGGGCTCCCAGAGTGCTAGGATTACAGACCTGAGCCACTGCGCACGGCTGGAATGAACCATTTTAAAGTGAACAGTTCAGCGGCACTTTGTACATTCCTCGTGTTGTGTTACCGCCACCTCTACCTAGTTCCAAAACACCTTTGTCACCAAAAGAGAACCCTGTGCACATGAAGCAGCCTCTCCCCTTCCCCTCCTCCCAGCACTTGGCCACCACTAATGTGCTGTCTCAATGGATTTGCTTTTTCTGGACATTTCCTATGAATGGGATCACACAACAGGTGACCTTCTGTGTCTCTTGTTGAGCCTCTTTCCTGGAAGTCATCCTTGCAGTGGCATCCCTCCTAGGAGGCCCCCAGGCGCGGGTTGCTGACTCACAGACATGCGTACTTTTCCTGCTCTCCCCAATGTCTCCATCACTTGACGGTCCTACCAACAGTGTATGGGAAGGGCCACTTCTCAGCACTGAGGCCAGCACTTATTTTGAGCAAATGTTTTCCTTTGTGCCCATCTTAGGGCTAAAGAAATAGGACCTCCCTGCTGTAATTTGCCCTCTTCCATCACCAGCATGATAAGCATCTTTGGGAAATTTGCTCTGGAATAGCAGCATCCTCATTGCCTGCAGCAGACTGATCAGGGAGGGGAGATAATCTGGGAATCAGGAATTTCCTGGACACCCTCAAGTTGAAACTGGGTGGGCAACTACTAAGCTGACAAAAGGTACCTGGTCTGCCTGGGACTGTTCTCGTTCTAGCACTGAAATTCCCACGTCACAGAGGACGCTACAGTCCCAGGCAGATGGGGGTGGCTGGTACCCTGGCAACATCCTCCTGCCCCTGGACTTAGACTGTGGAGTTGAGGGGGGGACAGTGGCACAGAGTGGGAACTGTGCTCCCTTCTTGATGGAGGACAAGGAGAAGATGGCCCAGATGCACTGCTCACACACAATCCTCTAGTGGGGATGTTTTCCTCCCAGAGTCAGTTCATCCCCTGCCTATGCCCACCTCCTAGGGCCTGGCAGCAGGGAGAAGGGGCTCTGGGTCCCCGAGCCAGGCAGCCTGGCCTTGTGTCTATACGTGCACTTCCCTTGCCCCCCCAGTGTACCTCAAATGCCCTCCCTCTAGGACTCCTTCTATGAGCAGAGCTGACATCACACGGGTGCTCAGACATGGGTGAATTAGGGACCAGCTCTCTAGAAGGTGGGCATGGGGCAGGCTCCTAATGGAGGGGAACTCCCACCTCCTGGGTGACATCCCCATTAGAGTAGCAATTAGGGCAGAATGGATGCTGAAGGCTGCCACCTTCCATCTGTCCTTCCATCCCATCCTCTGTCCCAGAGGCATCGTTTTCTCATCTGAGCTTCCTCTGAGACAGACTCAGACACTGCCCAGTCCTCCCACCTTGTCTTCTGTTTGGAACATGGGCGACTTTAGAACCACAACTTACAACTCAGCCCTAAAGTTAGGACCAGGACACAGCGTATCATGGGTGTTCAGCAGATCCTTTTTTGGACGTAAGAATGGCGCTAACTCATCATGCCACTTTGGAAAGTCACCTTTCCCTCTGTATCTCAGGGGCCCCATTTGTAAGATGGACATGCTTCTTAGGCAGATCCCTCAGGTGTCTCAAGTCCGTTATCCCCAGCTGACCCCTCCAGCCCCAGGGCATTGCAATCCTTGGGCACCGGAAGCCCTGCAGTGGTCTGAGTCCCCATGTATCTCTCCCTATGTCGTACTGGCACGCCCCAGCTCTCCCCTGTCCCAGGCCTCAGCAGTGCTGGGCCCACTACCTGGTCACCTCCTTCTATTTTTCCTGTCTCTGTTCCCATCCATTCTTCAGACACCTTCTCAGACATGGACTTTTGGGGTCCTTCCCTAACCTGCTCCTCCCAAGTAGACACCCACCCCATTTACTCTCTAACCAAGTACCGTTCTTTTCTTTTGTAGGATTAATATAGATACGTGATTTATTTTTTCTTGGGGCAGGGCTAGGTCTGTCTCATTCCCTCCTGTACTGCCTGGCACAGCACCCACTGACCACGCACACCAACCAGGAAGACATGCCCGGCCTCTGCTCCCCTGCCGCCACCCACCCTCATCAGGCCTCGCTGTTTTTGATTTGCTGAGGGCTTCTTATGTGCCAGACACCATACCAAGCCTTGTCTGAAGCATCCTTCTAAGTGAGGTTCCTGCATTTCACAGACACGGCAGCTGAGGCCCAGAGAGGTAAGTGACAGGCCCCAGGTCACACGGCATCCTGGAGAAGAAGCCAGGATCAGATTGAAATTGCTCCAACCCAAGCCCCATGTTCCATGTCTCCACACAGCCATCCTGAGTGGGCCTCCCACCTGGCCCCTGCTCTTTCTCCTGCCCTCTCAAGAAGCAGGACCTAGAAAATTCCAAGGGGCTCCAGACATCCCACCTGGACAGTGGCCTGACCCGGGGCACACCTGCCTTCCAAGCTCTGTGTTATGTTCCTGTCTTTCTTGTTGCCTCCCACATTATTTCCACATTCAGTCCAGGGCCTGTAGTTCCCACTTGTTTTCTATAACTAGAGCTCCCTCAGTGCCTGGCACCAAGATCCATGACTCGGAGGCAGCTCAGGGTCCTGACTTCCTTGGATCACTTCAAATGATTGTATTGGCAGAGAAAAACCCAGCCAGGGGTCAGCGGGTGGATTGATTTTCCCTCCCCTGTAATCAGGTAGGGATGGAACACAGACTGCCAGCACTGGCTCCTGGGACACACGGGCCAGGGGGGATGGGCCTGGTAAGCACTGGTTGCTTCAGGCCCATTTGCTAACTTCATCCCAGCAACCGGGAACCAGGGCTCAGAGAGGTTGGTTGATTTCTCTGGAGTCACACAGCAAATGAATAGTAGGGCAGACTCTGCCCCCAAGTCTGTTCGCTCTAACACCAGACTCGAGCTTGGGCTTTTCTTCCCAAATTCCTTCCTAGCCCCGGACTGTAGTCAAGACCTGATCCTGGGGACCTCGAGTGGTGAAAACCCAGACCTTGCTGCCTGTGAAGTCAAGCAGAAAAGGACCAGATTGAGTGCAAACAGTGATCAAAGACGTGCCTGCCAAGATGCGACAATATATATTTTTAGACCGTGAGTCAGACCTGATGATTCACCGGCCTGGCAGGGTTTTCAGGGCTGCCCCAGGCCACAAAGGGCAGGACAAGAGAACAGCCATGCAGAAGACCAGGAAAGGGGCCGCCTCCTCCTCCCCCACTGTGCTGTCAGGGTTGGAGCTGGGGTTGGACACCTTCCCACTTGCTTGGGAGATACATTTTTGAATAACTACTTAAATAGCTTATGTGAACAGAATTAGAAAGTGATATAACACATAAAATTATAAACATCTGCTGTGGGCTGGGCACTGTGCTAGGTGCTGAGGAGATAGCAGAGCATGGAAGCGACCAAACCCTAACCTCATGCAATAGATCTTCTAGAACAGGTGTCAGCCAGTATGCTTCCCCATAAAGGGCCACATGGGACATAGTTTAAGTTTCATGGGCCCAGCTGTCTCTATTGCAACTACTCAACTCTGCCCTTGCAGCAGGGAAGTACCCACAGGACATAAGTAAATGATGGATGTGACGGTGTGCTAATAAAACTTTATTTACAAAGTCAGGGAGTGGGCCAATTTATCCATTCTAGAAGATGCTTTCCCCCACCCCCCAGTTCCTTCATCTGCCCTCTGCTGGGTGACTTCAGGCCCCCTGGTTCCCTGGTGATGCTGGTGACTGTCTCCTTGGAGGCAGTGAGAAAGTGAGACGGCAGAAGCCCTTATCTGTAGGCACTTCTGGGCCTCATCAGCCTGTGGCCTCCTGGGGCAGCAGCATCTACGTCCTAGTGCTCAGGAGAGGGGAGGTGGTAGATGAACATTTATTTGCAGAACGGACACCCCAAGGCTGTTTCCAGCCTGGTTCATCTTTTCCACTTGAGTTCACTTTAGCTTCACTTCAGTTAGAAACTGGCATAAAGGGGGGGGAGCTGTGTGATCGACAAGGCCTCCCTTTGGTCTTTCCCCTTGTCCTGCAGGGTTTGGGCACTTCAGTGTCTCTCCCCCACCCCTAAGGTCCAGGAGGGAGGTGAGGGACAGCAGGAAGGGCTCTGGTTAGAACTCCCACCTGGCTCAAGGTAGGTACCCAGCACTGAGCCCAGCTCACTCCTCTGTGAAATGAATGGGGAGAAGGCTCACATCTCACACGGAGGTTGCTTAGATGCTTAACTGACTCGCTGTGCTAGCTCAGCTTCTAACATTTGAGGCAAACTGTATCACCCCTTCCTCTCAGACCTTCAGAAAGATGGAGTTATTGCCATTTTCACAAATAGGTCAACGTAACTAGGCCGTCCAAGGACTTACTTGAGGTCATAGCTGGTAGGTGCAAAGTGGGATCCAGTCCTGTTCATGCTGTGCCTCCCTTGGCCCTGGGCCACCCTTTGTGATCAGGGACCAGGTGGCTGCCCTTGTCCTTGTCTTCCCAGGCTCAGTTCCTGCCCCTGCTTTCCAGCAGATAGGTCCCTGCTCTCTGCCCACACTCTTTCAGCGGCTGGCCAGGCGATGAGCTTCCTCACTGCTGTGTGGACGCTCTGGGAGGGGCTAGCTGGCGCCTGGGAGAGTGGCCAAGTGGCAGCCCCACCACCAAAGCTTTCAGATGCCTGCACTCTAGGGAGGGTGCTGAGTTGGCATCTTCAGAGCTGGGTTCAAGTTCCGTGTTAGAGGACAGTTAGCTTTGCATTGTTGGAAGGGGACAGAACACTTCCACACCTGTTTTCTCACTTACAGAGTAGGATTGCAAATGACACGCAGCGATGCCTAGCTGGCTCTTATTCTCTGTGGTAGTTATGTTCTATAAAGTCATTGGGACTCTGGATTAGCAAATCCTGAACCATTGCTCCTAGGGGAATACAGATTAGGTTCCTATGAGCTTCTAGTCACATTGTGTCAACTAATCAATACCTAACCTGGTTCTATGTGTGTTTCTGTTTAAAGACACTCTATTCGTTAACATTGAACACGTGGCCAACAGCACTGACATGCAAACCTGATGATGCTTCCCACCTGGTGTCTTCTCTGTAATGGACGTCACCTGTGTGAGGGGAGCACTAGGCAGCATGCCAGCTCCACGTGTGCCATTCTTAACACCAAAATCACCAACAAAAAGCACAAAAATGTGAAGAGAACACAAAAAGGACAGTTGTTTATGGCATGAGAGCTTGAAACCAGAAGGCAGAGTCACCTGTGGAACTCCGCTGGGACGGTGGTCATCAGGCAGGTGAGATTGCTTTACTCCTCTGCATATACAGTATCTGCAAATGACCTTACAAGCACCTGAGTATTGTTTTTCTGTGTGGTGGTGGGGGGTGGAGATTACAAACTAAATTGAATAAGTAGATGAATTCATAAATAACGGTATCCTCAGATAATAAGGATTGATGGAGACATACATATATGTGCTCAGTCACTGGCTGGAAGCAGCCCACGGAAAAGGTGGTCTGTTCTTTTTACAGATAACAGAAACCTACAGTATTAAGAATATGCTTTGTGCCTGTCTGAGCTTCAAGGCCTTAACTTATATTTTTTATTTTATTTAGTCCTTGAAGGGTCCTGTGAGTTTGGTACTGTTGCTATCCTCATGTTATGTATAAGACACAGAGTGACCTGCCTGTCACCCTACAGCCAGCAAGAAGAATGCAAACCTGGGTCTGTCATAGGGTGGCGATATCAGGAGTGTTTTGATCAGGAGCCTGGCTGGACAAAAAGCCACCATGCCCTACCCCCCCCCCCCCCCCCCGCAGGGATGAGTGTAGGTGAAGTTCCTGGTGCACACAGCAAGGGCTTTGTAAATGGCACCTGTGATGGAGTGGGTTTAGTCTGGCCACCAGGGATGCTGGACCTCAGAGAGACTTCAGAATTCATCTAGCAGCAGAAAAGGGAATGGGATTACAGGCGTCCTCAAACTTTTTAAACAGGGGGCCAATTCACTGTCCCTCAGATCGTTGGGGGGTGGGACTATAGTTAAAAAAAAAAACAACAACTATGAACAAATTCCTATGCACACTGCACATATCTTATTTTGAAGTAAAAAACAAAACGGGAACAAATACAATTCACACCACTTCATGTGGCCTGCGGGCCGCAGTTTGAGGATGCCTGCTCTAAAACATTCAGATATATGATTCATGTACCATCTGTGTTAAGTCCTGCACTGGGCCCTGAGGATATAGAAGGGAATATACAAGCATATCCTGCCCCAGCGGGGCTCCCAGTCCACAGGGGACAAACACCCAACACCCATACATCCCAGCAACTTGGGAAGCTGAGGCAGGAGGATCACTTGTGTTTAGAAGTCCAAGACTACAAGTCATGTCACTGTACTCCAGCATGGGCAACGAAATAAGACTGTCAAAACAGAAAAGAAGACTGTGGTAAGTGCTACCAAGAAATGAGGAAGCAAGGCTTAGCGTGGTGGCTCACGTCCTTAATTCCAGCACTTGGGAGGCTGAGGCAGGTGGATTGCCTGAGCTCATAGATTCAAGACCAGCCTGATCCAGAGTGAGACATTATCTCTAAAAATAGCTGGGCGTTGTGGCAGGTGCCTGTAGTACCAGCTACTTGGGAGGCTGAGGCAAGAGAATCTTTAGCCCAAGAGTCTGAAGTTGCTGTGAGCTATGATGCCATGGCATTCTATCGAGGGCAGCAAAGTGAGACTCTATTCCCCCCCCCCCCAAAAAAAAAACAAAAGTGAGGGCCCCACTGTACCCAGCTGCAGAGATGGAGTCACTGAGAGCCTGGCCCTATTAAGGCTCTTCCCTTTACTGGATGCTTGCTTCCCAGCTTCTCTTGTAGCTAGAAGTGACTGTGTGATCCAGCTCTGGCCAGTGTAAGGGACAGATGTTTCTTGCATCTCTCTCTACCTTGAATATGGATGCAGCAGGCACCTTGCACCCATTAGAGGACAAGCTGGAAATAAAAGCCAATGTTCCCAGGGTGGCAGACCTAGAAAACAGGAGGGAGCTGGGTCACGGGTACCAAGAAGCATTGGCAATTAACCTCTAACCTTCTCATTGAGGGAGCCCGTTCACATGTGCAGCTCTGGGTCACTCCCTGTGGGATTTCCTGTGATTTGTGGCTGCAGGCCCTTCTGACTCACTCAGCCACCCTGATGGTGTGCCAAGCAGGGAGGTGACAAGGGTGCAAAGTGGGATCTTAAAACCTCCGACTCATCATTCAGAATCCTCTCTGCTCTGCCCACTGGTTCCCAAAGCCTCAGCCTTATGATTGCTGCACACAGCTGCTGCGCTGCGCGCGTGTCCCCTGCCTCTCGTGTGTGCACACTGCCTCCACTGGGTGGATGCCGCCACCCTGGCAGGCCTCATCCCACACATCTCAGGGCTTACAAAGCCCAGTTCCTCTTTTACTACCATGTCTTTCCGTGGACACTGTATGGTCTCTTTTCAACTCATTCCCCCATGTTCCACTTACAATTAGCTTGTTTACAAAGAAGACTTTACGTCCCACCATCAATGAAAAACGTGTGTCCTTTGCTACAGAATGAGGCCGTTGTTTCTTTCCCCCTCTCTAAAGTGAGGGTTATAATGTTACTTACTGTGTGTGGTGTGCAAAAACATTGGAACAATGTATAGCGCATGGTACATATGGTACAATAAAGGTTTTTCATTATCATTCCTGAATAAAAACGTCATTATAAACATAAATACAAATACACAAATGTGGTGGACTGTATGTTCTAAATCACCATTTGACCATTTTTAAGGTACAATCACAATTATATTTGGTTTAACAGTGCATGTGTGCACATATAAAATACGATATGTCCATCACTAAATATATAACAAATAGATCTGAATGGAAAGGCACTGGTCTGTAGGCTGCAGGAAACGGTGTCATGCCCACTGGACTGTGCTCTGCCCGTGGGGACCCCATCCCAAGGGAGGGTGGCCCAGAGTGTGCAGTCTTCAGGGGCAGACAGAGTACGGGTGGAATAGTGGTTTTGCCATGCCATGGCCATCGAGCAGAGGATGGCCTGCTCAGTTACCCTGTCTGTCAGTGAGGATGGTGACAAGGGCTCCCTGACCAGGGAGTGTGTCTTAGATGATGTCACAGATGTGAAGTGCTTAGCCCAAAGCCTGGCAAATGATGCAAGCAATGGCTTTCTTGTTCCTCCTCTTCCTTTCTTCTATTTTTAGGACTCACTTAGTTGTTACTATTACGGGCTAGTCAATAAAGGCCATGTGTGGAGGAGGGCAGACTGCAGTGGTTCTTCCAGCACGGCCCTGCCCTGCGGGGCGAGAGGCTCACCTTCTGCAGCCGTCCCGCATCACCCTGCCCGCTCTTCCTCCTCTGCCCTGCCCAACTCTGCCTCCCATGCACCCATTTCCTGCGAGTTGACCTGCCCCAGACCCATGCTGTGGCTTGGCCTCTTGGCAGGCCCTTCCCACCCCCCTTTCCTCATTCATTCCAAAATCCTCTCCTGATCTGTTCTAGGGTCTGTTCTAGGCCCTGGGGTCACAAAGATGAGCCAGAAGAGGCCTGGCTTCCCCAAGAGCACAGTCCAGAGAAGGAAGCAGACTTGGGACGGAAACCCTATCCTTCCCAAGTTGGAGGTTTTGGCTCACAATAAGCAGCCTGGCATCAGGAGCAGTGGCTCACGCTTGTGATCCCAGCACGCTGGGAGGCTGGGGCCGGAGGATCACTTGAGTTCAGGAATTTGAGATCAGCCTGAGTAAGAGTGAGACCATGTCTCTACTGAAAATAGAAATATTATTGGGACATGGTGTGTGTCTATAGTCCCAGCTACTCAGGAGGCTGGGGCAGGAGCATCATTTGAACCTGGGAGTTTGAGGTTGCAGTAAGCTATGATGACACCATTGCACTCCAGCTCAGGCAAAAGAGTGAGCTGTCTCAAAAAAAAAAAAAAAAAAAAAAAAAGAAAAGCAAATTGGACCCCTTTTTTAAAAAATTCAGAAGTTCTTTAGGCTTTGGATGTCAGCTTCTGTAGTCCATCTCTGCCTCCTTCCTCCTCCCAGCCAGGAGGAGATATTTGCAATCTTTCAAAGGCAGGAGCCAAAAGATAAGGGGGGCTCTGCACAAGTACCCCTTCCCCAGTCACCTGACCTCAGTTGAGTGACAAAACACCTCTGACCAGGAAAAGGCAGCTGCTACCCTGAGTAGCCATCACATCGACTAGGTGAATTTTCATGTGTCACAAGCTGGGTTCAGGGACAGCAGCCACCAGCAGCATCACTTTTTCTCCTCCCCTTGGCCAGGGCCTCCTGGGAGCCAGAGCTGTGTCAGGTGCAATGCTCCTTCCCACGAGTCATGAAAGGAGCTGGCCTTCATCCCTGGCTGCTCGGGAGGGTCACCTGGGAGCTTAAAAACGTGAATCTCACATCAGCCCAATCAAATCAGCCCAATCAAATCAGACTTCTGGGAACAAGCACAGACTTAGTACTTTTAGAAAGCTTACCCCATGATTCTGAAAACATAGGACTAAGAACCCCTGTATTAAAATTAAATTAAATTTAAAAATCAAAAATTAGCAGAAAGGTTGAGTCATTCTCCAACTTTTTCTTGTGAGCATTATTACACATGCAGAAAACTTAAACAATATAGAGTACCATAAACACCCACAAAACTGCCCCTAGGCTATATATATATATATATATATATATATATTTTTTTTTTTTTTTTTTTTTTTTGAGAAAAATTCTCACTATGTCCCCCTGGGTAGAGTGCTGTGACATCATAGCTCACAGCAACTTCAAACTCTTGGGTTTAAGTAATTCTCTTGCCTAAGCCTCCCAAGTAGCTGGGACTACAGGCACCTGCCACAACACCCAGCTATGTTTTGTTGCAGTTATCACTGTTGTTTAGCTGGACCAGGCCGGGTTCGAACCTCTCAACTTCAGTGTATGTGGCTAGCACTGTAACCCCTGTGCCAAGCTGGCTTAATAATTATTGTTTTCTATACTTGCTTCATCTTACTCAAGGGAAGAGAATTGTTTAAAAATAAATTATGGAACTTATGACTCTTCACCCCTAAATACAAGCAACAAAATTTCCATATCGTCTAGGAGGCAGTCCACAGTCAAGTGTTCTCAGTTGTACTAATACACAAAACCATATTCTGTAGCTGCCTTTTAAACCAGCATCCTACCAGGCATGACTTCTACTCTTCATTTGGTTGCATTGTTTCAATTTTTTGGCTTATTTTTGTCCTACTGTTTTTTCCCCCTGACATTGGCATTTAGAAAACTCTAGGCCTCTAATCTTGTAGGTTTTCTTAAATTCCTCACAGTGTGGCCTCCTCTCCCTCTGAACTCAAGTGCTCTTATCCACAAGGACACATTCTAAGACCCAGGGTCCCTGAAACCATGGGTAGTATCAAACCCTCTGTACACTATGTTTTTCTTATACCCTAACATTATAAATTAGATACAGTACGAGATTAGCAACATTAATAAAACAGCACAATTAAAACTATATATCGTAATAAATTATGTGAACGTGGCCTCTCTCACAATATTCTACTGTACTGTACTCACTGATTTTCCAATCACCGTTGACCACAGGTAATTGAAACCTCAAATTTCAAGACCACAAATAAGGGGGGGACTACCGTGCATATCAAATTGTTTCCTCATGAGGTTGTATTTGTTCCTTTGTCTCCTGTATTTTCTGCAACCTGGAAGCTAGGCCTAGATGAAACATTCTTTGCACCTCACAGGCAACATGATGTCAGTCAGATCACTGGGGCAATACTGGCCCTCAGTGGTGCTGAGTTCATTACTTCATTGAAATGCTCACTGCTAGACGTTCACAGTGGTGAGCCAGTGTCCGGGTACAGTCAGTGTGAATAGACTGCTCCCCAGTGACCTTTCACCGGTGCTGTGGCACACGGCCCTAGCCCCTGCCTGAACTGGCTATTGCACTGGGGTTTGCAAAACTCATTTCTGTAACTCCATCATTCCTGCTACACCTTTACTGGTATTCTTCTATAGAAAAGAGCTCCTGACTCACTTTTATCTTTTTATTGAGTACAGTCAGTTCTTACTATTTGAGGGAATTAATGTTTTTCAAAGTTGCCACAAACATTAAATTGGGGCATAGGGAACCTTCACTCTCAGGGGAAATGCAGGTTTGGTTCCTGTGAGCCTCTGTCACATTGTTGCCAAATTACCAATACAACCTGGGTTTATGTGTGTTTCCGTTAAAGACTGATCTCTAAAAGAAGCTTCTCTAAGGTACACGTTTTCTACAAGAAGCACATCACAGCTTTCTTACGCTCAGGAACACTGGACACCTCATCAGCACCACACTTGGACCATTTTAAGCAATGACATCACCAACAAGAATCACGAAAACACACACATACAAAACTGGCAAGTCAGTTGCATGACTGCAAAAAAGACGCTTGTTCACCGGATTCGAGCTGAAGCAAGGTAGAACGCGGCCTTGTTCATCCCCCACCCCCGCCGGGAGTGAGCATGTCAGGACACTGCTCTGTATGTGTCCAACTGGCCATGAGCATGTTGCAAGGACAAGTGATTTGGGGGGTAGAGTTTGACAATATAGAAGAATCCTTTAATAATGAGGATGGATTATATCGGTGAGGGCACAGGCATTTTTATTTACTCAATGTATTAAAGTTCATTATAGTAAGTCTTTAAGATGTGCACAAGTCCCAATTTGGCAAAAGGAAGTCCCTTCAAGTTGGCTTCTGAGTTCTTTTGACATGATTCTTCTTATCTTTGATAGTTTTCTTGCTTTTTGCTTGTTTTTGTCTGTGACAGTCTTACTCTGTCACATCAGCTGGAGTGCAGTGGTGGTGTCATCATAGCTCACTGCCAACTCAAATCACTGAACTCAAGTGCTTCTCCTGCCTGGCCTCCCAAAGTGCCAGGAGTACAGGCATGCGCCACCTCACCGGCCCTTTCCTGATTTTTGATACTGATGTTCTAAGCTCAACTGCAATCAGCCATTTTCCCACAGAGCTTTAGTTAAGAGAAAATGGTCATTAGAAGCCAAGATCTGAGTGCTGGATGTGCTTGTCGTTGCTGGAGTGTCACTGCTCTTAGGCCATTTCAGTGATCAGATAAGACCTGTATTTTTAAAAATAATATATGAATATCAATACATTCATAGATGTTATACATATTGATATTTCTGGTTCAAAATTCACATGTCAAAAGTGTTTTCTTAACTACTTTTGTGTGTGTGTGTGTGTGTGTGTGTCTGTGTGTACCCTGGGGAGGGTGCAGTGGCACCATCATAGCTCACTGCAACCTCAAACTCCTGGGCTCAAGCAATCCTCCTGCCTCAGCCTTGTGAGTACCTGGGACTATAGGTGCATGCCACCACGTCTGGCTAGTTTTTCCATTTTTACTAGAGATGTGATCTTTTTACTAGAGACTTGTATTTCCCCTGAGAGTGAAGGTTCTCTATGCCCCAATTTAATGTTTGTGGCAACTTTGAATATTTTGATTGCTCAGGCTGGTCTCAAACTCACGAGCTCAAGTGATCCTCCTGCCTTGACTTCCCAGAGTGCTTAGATTACAGGAGTGACCTACCATACCAGGCCTACTTTTCCTTTATTATAGTCAAATGTACATAACATAAAACTCACCTTCTTCACCATTTTTAAGTGTACAGTTCAGTGACATTAAGTACATTCACCTCACTTTGCAGCCATCACCGCCATCTAGGCCCAGAGCTTTTTACCTTCTCAAACTGAAAATCTGTTCCCAGTAAATTCTAACACCCCTGTCCCCTCCCCAGTCCTCAGCCCCACCAAGCATCATTCTGCTTTCTGCTTTCTGTGGATCTGACCACACCAGGTCGTGTAAGGCGGATCATACAGTATTTGCCCTGTTGTGCCTGGTTTCTTTTACTGAGCCTAATACTGTCAAGGGTCCAGATTGTAGCATACCAGAATTTCCTTCCTTTTTAAGGCTGAATAATATTCCATTGTATTTACAAACCTGTTGATAGACATTCCTATTGTTTCTGGCTATTATGAACATTGTTAAAGAGTATCTGTTCATCTTAACTACTTTTATGTTTGTCTTGTTTCTCATACACTGAAAATCTAGGTCTTGCTTTGGGAGCAAATCTTGCTTTGGGAGCAATTTTACTGGGATAAAGCAAACAGTAAATACAAATTAGTATTAATATTAGTATTGCTCCCAGATTATAATAGCAACAACTTCTAAAAATAAACCTACAAGAGACAAAAAACAGATTGTTGCTTTCCAAAGGCTGAGGGAAGGGTGGAATGAGGAGTGACTGCTTCAAAATGACAAAGCGTTCTTTTGAGGTGATAAAAATGTTTCAGAACTAGATAGCTGTGATAGTTGCCCAACATTGTGAACATACTAACTGCCAATGAGTTGTAAACTTTAAAATAGTTAGGCTGGATGTGTGAGTTCGTGTCTGTAACCCAGTACTGTCGAAGGCCGAGGTGAGAGAATCACTGGAGGCCAAGCTGGAGACCAAGCTGGGCAATGTAGTGAGAGCCCATTTCTTAAAAAACACAAAAACCAAAAAACTAGCCGGGCAGTGTGGTAGGATCTGGAGTCTAGCCTCCCTACGTGGAAGCCTGAGGCAGGAGGAGCCCCTGAGCCCAGGGGTCCCAGGTGCAGTGAGCTACTGTGACATCCACTGTGCTCTAGCCTGGATGTCAGAGACCCCGTCTCAAAAAAGAAAAAAATAGGTAATTTTGTGTTTTGTGAATTTCACCTCAATTTAAAAAACCAAGATTCCTATGTAATTCTTTTCATCTTTAACATGTATCACTCTGAGGAGGGATAGTTAGATCGCTCACTGTGTTCAAAAGGTCTGAGGAAATTTTTCTCATTTTCATTATGTTATCCATTTGTACAACTAGGTTCACTTTCTGTTTTATATTCAGTTATGAGATTTGCTTTCTTTCCTTTTAAATATATGTATTTTTTAAGAGACAGGGTCTCACTTTGTCACCCAGGCTGGAGTGCAGGGATTCAATCATAGTTCACTGTCAGCTCGAACTCCTGGGCTCAAGTGATTCCCCCCCCTCCCCTCAGTTTCTCAAAGTGTTAGGATTACAGGTGTGAGCCATTGCACTTGGCCTTGGCCTCATTTTAGTTCAATTTTTTGGAGGCAGAGTTAATTTTTTGGAGATCCAGATAAATTGCAGTGGTGTCATCATAGCTCACAGCAACCTCAAACTTCTGGGCTTGAGTGATCCTCTTGCCTCAGCCTCCCCAGTAGCTGAGACTACAGGCGCCACCACACCTGGCTAATTTTTCTATTTTTAGTTGAAACAGGATCTTGCTCGTGCTCAGGTTGGTCTGGAACTCCTGAGCTCAAGAGATCCTGGTGCCTCAGCGTCCCAGAGTGCTGGAATTACAGGTATGAGCCACCACACCTGGCCTGGTTTTATTCTTTGAGCACATAAAACAACACATAAAGTTACTAAAATAAATATTGCTCCCATCCCTATCCTTCCTTCTCCCCCTTTCCCAACCAGCCCTGTTTGAGCAACTGTCTTCAATTTCCTGTATTTCTTTTTGCAAAAATAGACATACTCTTATGTCTTTTTTCACACCGGAGTGTGCTCTGTAAACTTCATGCTTTACTTTTTCCACTTCATCTTGTCAGAAATAATCACTCTACCAAATGCTGTAAATTTTTTTCAGAGTTTTTCATTGGCCTTTCATTTTGTATATGGCTTTAAACAGGGCAGCATTGTAAAATTTGTATGTGGCCAGTTTTACCCATCTCTTTCCTTAAAGGTTTCTTGCTTCCAGGGTCAGGGACATTTTCTTTTAGCTTTTAGGGTACATCTTTACATTTAAATATTTAACCATGTGAGGTAGGAACCTAACTCTGTTCATTTTCCAAAATGCTGGCCATTCCAAGTGATTTCCTGCTACTTCGAGATGCCACCCTGACCTCACACAAAGGGCGTGTTGAAGGCTTGGGTCTACTGTGGACTCGGTTCCTGGCCATCAGCCTGTCCATTCATTGTTATAGTTGCTGCCCAGTCTCTGTTGTAGAATCTTTAGATTCTTGAAGCATCGGGATCTCAGACCCACTTAGTGAAGGTCTCTCTACTTCAAGGCAAATCATGTGGCTGAGCCACTCAAATGGCCTCATCTGGTGACACCTTCTGTCCAGGTACTATATTTGATGCCAAAGAAACAGACCTGATGAAGGTAAAGTCCCCAGTGCCAAGACAGTTGGAATTATGTTTTGAAAGTTGAACAGAATTTTCTGGAAAGAGGAGAATGGGCTATGGGGAGCAGCATGTAGCAAACCAAAGGGGTATCCAAGGATGGAGCTCAGGCCAAGTTCCCGTGGCTAGAGTGAGGATGGCAGTAAAGGAGTCCCAGGCCTTGGCCTCCCTCTCTCTCCCATACCAGCACTAGGGAGCCATTGAAGGCTTTATAGTAGCAGAGTAGCCTGGTTGGATCTGTTTGGCAAGATTGGTCTCGGGGTGGGGGTGGGAGGCAGCTGCTCACAGGGGCCATGAAGACCTGTCAGAGAGGTCCCCCCAAGTCCCTTTGGGCTCTTAGAAACAGATCTGAGGACACTCTGGTATGGCCTGGGGCCTTTCTGTTCCCCCTGACCCTTCCTGGCCCTGGGGGTAGTGTGTCCTTTCTGTGGCCTGAAGTCCTCCCTCTCCCCTCTCCTGGTGCTTCCAGAAAGATCCAGGCTCAATTCAAATGATGAACCCACTTGTTTCAAGCTCACACCTCTCACTCCTGGACAGTGGCCTTGATACTTGTCCTGAGATGGGAGTGCTGAGCAAGGGGAGGGTTACTCCAGGCACTGGGGGAACATGAGGGAGGAATTGTCCAGCCCCCAGCACCTCCTTGGTGGCTCCTCCCTAGGCCCCCAGAGACTCTCTGGGCAGGTGAGTGATTGAGGCTGGGGACAGAGTGCGGGGAGACAGCTGTGGCCCCAGGCCTCAGAGGTGGCATGGACAGAAGAGGTGGGTATGGGTCAACAGGGCTGGACCCAGAAGGGGAAGGGCCCCCAGTCCCAAGCATTATTGACAGGGATTCCAGAGGGCCCGGGACAGGTGTGGGGGTGGCTATGGGGCCCTGCCTGGGTCCCTATGACTCACTGTCTCACCTCGGGCCTCTCAGCCACAGCTCAGTGTGGGAACCCCTGCCTGGAGCCACTCACCCTGGTAACCCGCGGGCAAGGAACCCTTTCTGAGTCACTGATTCCCTCAAAGGGCTACTCATCATCTGCAGCCACAAGCCCAGTTCCATCCCAGTGTGAGTCCACCCACACTCTCTCTTTGGGCCATTGAGTGACAGGAAGTCCAGTGTGGGTGACTCTGGGCTCTGGGCAAATCTCTTCCCCTTCCATCCTCTGTTCACTCATCTCCCGTAGCCTTGATATTCCTTCCAGTTACTGAATTCCAGGATTCTTTTGTTCTTCTTATCAATGAGACCATGTGGTATCTGGCCGTTTGGGTCTGGGATCCTTCACTTAACATCATGTTTTCAAGGTTCATCCCTATCGTAGCAGGTATTAGCACCTCCTTTTTATGGCTGAGTAATATTCCATTGTGTGGACAGACCACCTTATTTGTCCACCCATCTGTTGATGGATATTAGTTTCCTCTTTCTGACTATTATGAATACCACTGCTGTGAACTTCTACATGCACATTTTTATATGGACAGATGTTTTTGATTCTCTTGGGCACATGCCTAGGAGTGGAACTGCTAAGTGATAGGGCGACTCTCCATTAACTGTGTGAGGGCTGTTCCTTACACACAGCTGTACTGTTAGAAGTGAAGGTTCAGTTTGAGTTCCCCAAGGCTCAAAACATAACAAAAATAATGCAGCAAACGAAGCAGCTGCCTTGTGCAGCCATGAAGCCTGATGGGTTGTTCTGGCCTGTTTGTCTCTACTTACCCTGGAGTTCCACCTCTGAACTCTGCAGTGTGTCAGCTTCTCCATCAGGAAGATATCAGAGAGATGAGGAGGATCCCAGAAAGTCCCATGCCCTCTGTTTCAATCCTAGCAGTAGCCTGCCAGGAAGGCACCATTATTGCCATCTGTGGATAAGAAAGTCAGCGCTCAGAGAGGTTACAAGACTTGCTGGATGTCACACAGTCCCATAGCAGCCAACATGAGAGCTGAACCCAGGAAGCCTGACTCTAGAGGCTGCCCCCTTCACTACGAATCAGCCCCTGAGATGGGGCTGAGGTGCAGGTGGCACTCTCTGCGTGGCTAGAGGGGTCTGGCTCCAGTTGGATAACTGGAGGTGGATGCCTTTCTCTGACCCCAAAGGGGGAAAGGGTTGAGGAGGGGACGCACTGCCAGCTTCCCAGCCCCCTGCTGGTGTCCCCACCTCAGCTGGTACTGACACCAGTTCATGTTGCCCAAACCATCTGGCTGATTAGCCCCAGCAGCCATTCCCAAGAGGCTCTTGGAGCATCAAGATGAGCTGATTACTCAAACTGCAGGGCTCCTTTCTCCCTCGGCCCCCTGCCTGCCTTCCCTGGGGATCTGTCCTCAGCGAGAGAGCCTGGTGGGCAGGGAGGGGCAGATGGGCACAGCCCCACTCAGGGCTGCCCCTGGAGGAGCCACTCTTTCCTTGCTTCAGGGTGAGGGAGCACAGGAAGGCTGCTGACTGGCCTGGTCAGGTGCAGTCTTCCCAGGGCATCTCTAGACCCCTCCCTGGGTCCTGAGAGGCTGCCTTCTTTTAAACAGTGCTGGTAGGATGTACTCATTCACTCATTTATAATTCTATGACTTTTAGTAAATTTACAGAATTGTGTGACCTATACCACCTTATGCGTGTCCATCACTCCAAAGAGAAACTGGGTGCTCACCTCCAAGGCCCAGCCCCAGGCAGCCATTCATCTGCTTTCTGTCTCTATAGACAGACACTGTCTGAGCATTTTATAATCACAGAATCGTACTCCATCTCGTCTTTTGCACCTGACATGTGTGTGAGGTTCATCCAAGGTGTCAGTGCTTCATTCCTGTTCACAGAAGAATCACATTCCATTGTCTGTGGAGACCACAAGCTGCTCGCTCATCCACTTGTTGGTGGGTCTGTGGGTGGTTCCCATGTTCGGGCGATTAGGAAGGATGCTACAGGTTCTTGTGTGGACATGTGTTTATGTTTCTCTTAGGCATATGCCTAGGAGTGAAACCGCTGGGTCACAGGGTCCCCATATGTCTAATTGTTTGTGGGGCTGCCAGCTGCCTTCACATGAGGGCCAGTCTGGGTCCTCCATGCTCACTTTTCTGTTTAGGTTCCCACATTTAAAAAAAAAAGCCACTGCAAAAAACACGCCACCTGTCCAGCCAAAAAGCCAAAAAGCCGACCTCCAGGTGTGACGCTTTGGAAAGCTGCCATACTGTTCTCCCCTTCACGGGAGGTTCAGCTCCTCCCACATCCTCACCAATGTTTCTGTTTGCCCTTCTGTTTACAGCCATCCTAGCCGGTGTGAAGTGGCATCTCACTGTGGCTTTGATTTGCATGTCCCTGGCGGCTGATGATGCTGCTGAACATCTTTTCTTGTGCTTGTTTTGGCCATTCCTATATCATTGGGGGAGAAATGTCTACTCAAATATTTTGCTCATTTTCAACTGGGTTATTTGTCGTCTTGTTGAATTGTAAGAGTTCTGGATATGAGTCTCAGGTGGGCATCTAATGTCTCCATTTCCAGAGTAAGCCGGATCTTGAGGTGTAAGAGCCCATGGTGGGCCTGTGCCTGGACTGCAGAGCCAGCTCCTGCTGGAGGCAGAGGCCTGTGCTTGCTCAACTGGGGAGACTTGGAGGAAAACTTAAGGGCACAAGGTGCTTCTGGGTCTCCGATGGCTTGGGATGACAGTTGGGTGGGGGGTGGAGAGACATCATGTTCTGGGCCTGCTCTTCTGACATCTGCCGAGGAGGATGGAGAGCTTGTTACCTCTGGCCTCTGACCTTTCTTCTTTCCAGCAAGGAATACCCCAGAATCCTTAGAACCCATAGCCTGTCTCTCTCAGAGCCCCTGGACCTGACCCTAACCCTGTCTCTGCAGAGGTCCTCAAAGCAGCTTTGGGGTTCACGCCCAACTGCAGATCCCCAGGCTGGGAGCCAACAGGTCTCTGGGACACACTTTCTTCCGCTTGCCACCATACAAGCCATCCAGCTCTAAAGATACCAGTGTGAACCTAGGATTCAGGGAGAGGGGGATGTGTTGTCCCTTGGGGCTGCCATCTACCCTTCCCATTTTAGGCCTGGTTCCTGTGAACCTGTGTCCTTTAGAAAATTCTCCAGTGAAGGGATTTTCTAGGGCCTGAGCAAGACGCCTGACATGAGCTTGGGTGCCTGCCGCAGCTGGCCCAGAGCAAGGGTGGTCCTTGGGGGCAAGGGTGTGCTATGTTTACCTCTGTGTCCCCAGCTCCCTGAACAGAGAGGTGGTCATTTTCCCAAGTGCTCCCTGGGCGTGACTGGGACGGAAAGCCCAGGTCTTAACCCCTCCCTCCCTGCCCCTCAAAGGGTGACACTGTTAAACTCTTGGCACCTCAGTTTCCTCTTCTGCAAAATAGAACACGACTCATCTCACAGTACTAGCTATGGCTCCAGAGAATTAGGGAGCCCCGCTGGTGAAGCTGACTGGGAGGTTGCTTGGGGCTTCCCCT
Source organism: Loris lydekkerianus (assembly GCA_963574355.1). Taxonomy (NCBI): domain Eukaryota; kingdom Metazoa; phylum Chordata; class Mammalia; order Primates; family Lorisidae; genus Loris; species Loris lydekkerianus. The sequence continues at coordinate 15,844 of CAUYPK010058480.1, read as the reverse complement.
CAGGAGCCCCCCTGGGACACAGTCCTCTGGATTTGCACAGTTGTGCATGGCCCAAGCTTTGCTCCTGTGGGGCTGTTCTTGTCTGTCTCCTCTGACAGATCAGGTGGTTCCTTGAGGACAAGGATGTGCTGTGCTCACAGCTGTGTCCCCAGCTCCTCTGAGCCAGACAGCAGGGACTGTACAGCTGAATCCATGACCCCCCCCCCCCCCCCGGGATTCCCAGTTCGAGGACTCAAGGGCTGGACACAGGCCCTGAGGACCAGTGGGCTTTATCCTAGTCTCAGGTAGCTGAGGACAGGCTGGGTGTGAGGCCAGAGCAGGCAGGCATAGGCCACCAGACATGAGTGGGCAGCAGAGCCCCCGCGGAGCTCCGTGCTCTGCCCTCCCTGTCAGGGGCATGCTTGGCTAATTGGAGTTTGCTGACATGGGGCCAACCAGTTCTTGACCCTCATTCTCAGTGTCTCCTGTCCTGGATTATCCCTGATTCCCCCAGGGAAGGGTCTATCACCCACCCCAGCCGCTGGGTGATCTGAGCCCATCTTTGCCAGACTAGAGTCCCAGTGGGGCTGTACCATGCCAAGAACTTGATATCACAATGCCCCCACTCTTAAAAGGCACAGCACCTTGTGGGAAGGGTGCTGTACCTGGCTCAGCATGCGCGTTCTCAGCTCGGATGTCCCCCTCCAGGCATTGTGTCTGTCCCATCTCAGACGGGTGACCCCACCTTCCTGTTCTCAAACTCCATGGACATCCTGGTGTCATCACGCCCTGTATTCCTGACCTATGCAGGTTAGGACAGATATGCTGTTTGCCACCGGTCAACCCCCAAACCCAGACCTGCTGGAGTGAGAGCAGCAGAAACTTTCCAAAGGGCAGTGACCCCCGGCCACTGAGCTCTGGCTGCCCATCCAGCATTGGACGATTGCCAGGTGACTTTCTTAGTCTCACTTGTCCTGCAGTTTTGTGCAGGTAGGAGAGACATAATATACTGAAAGCACACTCAGGAAAATGCCTGGTCCTGTAAAAGAGGGAGCCTGACACCGGGCTAGGGAGAGAAGCCTTTGCACTCTAAGCCCCCCATCACCTGAAGCTGCCTCCCTACAGACTGAGGGAGTGGGGCCTCCCTGCTTCTTGCTTTGAGGCCCTGGGTGCAGGTGGGTGTGAGTTTCCTCCCTTAGTTGGCTAAGGAGAATTCTCAGTGGAATTGCCAGGTATAACACAAGATACTCAGTTATTCAGAAAAACAATGAGTAATATATACTAAAAAAAAAAAAAAAAAAAAAAGTATTCATTGATCCGAAATTCAAACTGAACAGGGCATCTGATGTTTTTGTAAATTCTGACAATTGGCTCTCAGCTTTGTCCTGATTGGTCAACCCAGGGCTGGAGCCTGGCCCCTGGGCTGATAATGGACAAAGGTCCTGACCTGGCCAGTGTGTGGGGGTTACGATTGGTTTAAGCCAATCAAGGCTCATCCTGGGGTTGAGAATAGGGTGTGTGATCCCCCAATCACTGGGCCGAAAGGCGTGGAGATGCTGCTGCAGGGATCACCCCGGTTCCCTATAACCAAGAAGCCACCAGTTACTGCACTCTCTTCTGTCCCTCTGGGGAGACTGTCTAGAATGGAAAGTCCATAGGTTCAGGTAGCATCTTAACTCCCAGCCCTTCTTTGGTTACTTAAACAGAGGTCTTACCCATTTCCCAGACAGAAGGACTGAGGCAGGGAGCCTAGGAAGGGAGGTGGCCAGATGGAGGGCGCAGTGGCCTCCTGAGTGACAGCACAGGGCTATAGAGAGGCACCTGGCTGGCATCTCTTAAATCTGTTCATGCCTGAGAACTTTATGGGCATGCTCATATCCATCAGTGAGGAGGGTATGGACATCCATTACTTTTGTTTCGGAGTGGGTGGGGGCAATGCAAGGCATTGTCATGCTTTATTGGGGTGCCCAAGATGTGCTGGCAGGAGTCATCCTCCACAATGAATCCCAGGATGACTCCTATTTGCAATGGAGACCCAGACTGGGGAAATGACCAGCCCAGGGTCACTTGGTGGTGAGCTTCCTGGCTTCTGAGTCAGCTGGAGTTCTCACTACCAACACCCCACTGCCAGCTGAACACCGGTTTCAAGGTCTTTTCCTGGGGCGTTCAGCTTTGTAACTTTGCATTCCATGCTTACTACACCCAGGGTCAAGGGAATGTGATGAGACATCGCCCCCTTTTTGTTAAAGCCTGGGAAGGGGTCCTCCCGGGTCTAGCTAGGCAGAGAAGGGTGGAAGTAGCCCCTCAAACTATTATTTCACTGGGTAGTGAGAAGTTATTTCCATTCCCAGTGAATAACGAATATTCCTATTTGAACGGCCCTGTTGTAGGAAGTTTATTAGGTGAATGGTGGTGGCGATAAAGTGTGTGGATACAGTGAAGCCCCAGTGGTCAGGAACCAGTTTGGCCAATGTGGCATCAGTTGAAGCAGCTGGAAGCCAAAGTTTCCTACCCCATGGGCTTCCAGCTGTGGCCACAGCCGAGCTCTGCTGATGGGTTTGGACAGAGTAACCCCCGCTGGCCTGCCTTAGAGGTCAAAGTGACCATAGAGGTGCCCCAAGCCTGCTGCTCTGCCTGGCTGGCAGCTTTCATGGCCCCTGAGAGACCATCCCTGTGGCCCGCCCCTGGGCTCTGGGTTTGGGGCTCCCCAAAGCAGGCTTCCTCTGCTGGTATCTGGGAGCCCCTTTGGCTGGGTCTGCACTACCCCCTCTGACCCTCCCCTGAGACTTGTGCTGTCTCGAGAGTACCTCCTGAGTAATCTTGGATGGACTCCAGGGAGGTGAGGAGTACAAGCCTATACCCATTTCACAGATGACACCCATTTCACAAATGTCCCCTGGCCAACTGGTGCATCTGTGCAGTGCAAAGCTCAGACTGCCAGGGCTGAGACCCCACCTTTGCCACCTCCTCCCTGAGTTTCTGAGGTTTTGTGTGGACTTAAGAAGATAAAATAGAGATGCATTTGGAGCAGACCTGGCATCTGGTATGCACCATACTACACAGCTGCCCATTCCTGGTGTTGCTGTGATCCAGGCTCTGCTCTCCCTGGGTCTTTGTTCTCTGGTATCTGAGAGGTGTCAGCTCCAGATGAGTGGCAGGAGCACGTTCTCCTGCACAGGAGGCAGGCAGGGCAGGGGATGGCCTTTCCACCCACCCCGAGCTTCTTTGCTCCAGCTTGAGCCAAGCCAGAGTGACAAGAGTAGGGTGTCCAGGAGCCTGAGAAATGGGGCAGCGAGCACAGCTGCCCTGTACCAGAACTTGCCCCTGCATGTCCCCATCAGCAACCAACCTCTGGGGCCACCCAGTAGGTATAGGACAGAGCATAAGGCTAAAAGTACTTGGCCCTAAGAACAGAGCCCTGCAGCCTGGGGTGCAGAATGAAGATTCCTGGCTTCCAGCAGATTCTTTCTTACTCCACTTTTCCTTTCTGATGTGTGACAACCCAGGGAGCAGATGTGTGGCCAGGTCTTGAGCCTTTTCTGCAGCCAAAGCCATGGGGGTGTAGTAAGACCTAGCTTGGTAGCTGCATGATGTGGAGTGTGAGGCCCTTGGCCTCACTAAGCCTTGGGTTCCTGGTCTGAAAAAAGGGGACAAAGTTGCCTGCTTCCTAAGTCTGTTATACATGTTAAACAAAGCAGTGTTTGCATGAAGCCTGCAGAGCTGGGCTGGGAACCCAGGCAGCTGGTTCTGGGGTCTGTGCCTGAACCTCTGCATTTGCCTCTGCAGAGAGGCTGGTCTGGAATTGTGGGTCCTGAAGCCACCATGAGCTAATGGGGTTGCAATGATAATACCCCTCTGCTAGGCCTGGTGGCAGGCATGGGGTGCCCAGAACCAAGTGACACAGGCAGGCCCTTGTGAGGGCACACGGGCAGCCAAGGAAACATGCATTTCAAACGCAGCATTTCCTTGTCACTATGATAGTACTTTTCTCTTGCATGGGAGTATTTCTGAAGTCTGAAAGTATCCCTCCTGTCTGATGGCATTGATGTAACAGCAAGTGGGGGGAGACAGACCAGGCCCCCGGCTTTGTGGAGCTTGCTTCTTGTGGGGGGAGCCTGAGTGTAATACATTAACAGAGTAATTTCAGAGAGCCATAAGTTCTAAAAGTAAATGAAGTAAAAGTAAAATGAAATAAAAGGAAAGAGAATGACTGGGAAAGGGTCTTGGGGGACCTCCCTAGAGAGATTTTGCTAGGAGGCCTCTCTGAGGAGGTGAGTATGGGCAGAGGCCTGGCGAGTGAGAATTTCTACAGGGTCTAAAGAGGATAGTTCTCCAGGGTGGGATGGTGCAATGGGGAAGGAGGAACAGTCTAAGAGGCTGCTCCTGGGATAAAGCAGAAACAGGCATTCCCAGCTAGGGAAACCTCCTAGACAAAAGGCTTGAGCTTGAGAATTGCCCATGATCTGGCCCATTGGGTTGGCTTGAGGCTGGTGAAGCTGTTATTTTGTAAATGTTGGGGTCTGCTGAAAGACATGCTTCCCCATACCCCTACTGGCCCCACATGTAGCTCAAGCCATGGGAATACCTGCAGGGAAAGCAGCACAGGCAGAGGGAATGGCATGTGAAAAGGTCCTGAGGCAGGTGGGAGCTTGACCGTACTGAGCCAAAGGAACAGTGATATGACTTGCAGAGTGACATGGGGGAGGGGTAGGAATCCTGAAAGTTTGGCAGGGACCAAGTTAAACTGGACTGTAGGCCTTTGGGATGGGTTTGGATTTGAACCAAATTCAAAAGCTCCTTGATGCTATCATGAGATCAGCAGCTTAGAACATGGAGAAGGAGGTAACCTCAGTCCCATGTGCTGCAAGCTTCCAGTAAAGGCCCCAGGGAGCCCCAGGGAACTCTGTCCCTAACACCTGATGGCTCAGGGGTGCTTTTCCATGAGGCGAGGCTCTGAGGGTATGGGGCATTGGATGGAGCTCAAGACCACTGGCTGTGTCCAGGAAGCTTGCTCCTGTGGAGCAGAGGAAGGAGGTCGAGGGGTTTGGAGACATAGCCAAAGGCCAGGTCACCTGGGCTCTGCTTCATGTGAAGCTGAGGGGTGGAACTGACCAGATGAACTTCTTGTGGCTTGCATAGAGCATGGATTTCAATTTTTTTAATTGTAGTATTTTGAAATTAAGATTTTATTAAAAATTCAGATTTCTGACTTGCTTGAACAGGAGAAAACTCTGGCAGCCCCAGGCCCCCATTCCCACCTGCCAGGGGCTGTTTGGAACCATACCCTGCGCTTGCCCACAATCCCACTGTTCCCTAATGTCTCCCACCAGGTCCCTTCACTCCTGTTCCCCAGCATGCTCTTGTGCACAGGTGAAGTAGTGGTTCCTGCTGGGGCAATGGGAGCCACATTAGGGTGAACTCATGGTAACAGTATTAGGATGGACCATTGAGGCTGGGATAGAAGCATGGAAGGGGACGGGTGTGCTAGGACCCAGGGAATTGTGGTCACCCTATCCCTGCGTGCTGACAAATCTTGACATCAAGAGGTGGCATGGGAGACAAAGGGGGAACTGGCCTGTCCCTGTTCTTACTGACTTTCTCACAATGACACTGTGGGCTTGTCTTCATCTCCCGCCTCCCTTCCCTGCCCCTTCATGCCCTCCCAGCTGATCTTTCATCTGGAGAAGTCTCTTCATATCTGGATGGGACTTTCCATAAATGGAACCATAAATCTGGATGGACAGTTGTCATCAGCAGTGACTGAAGGCTTCCTACCCCACCCTGGGGTATCCCCTGTCCTGAGAGCCTTCGTTCCTAGACGGGTAGGTGGCAGGGAGGCCTTGGATATAGCTAGGATATAGCTCTCCCTTTTCTTGCCCAAGGCCTGTGTGCACCCCACAGCCCTGAGTCACAACTCACTCAGCCAGGGTCCTTGATGACTCAGCATCCTGGTCAACAGTGTCTGTGGAAACGAGAATTGCTCAGAGCTTAGTGAGAGAAGGCTGTAGGGCCTTAGATGTCATTTCAAGCCCCCTGTGAAGGGGCTGGGCAGATGTGGCAATGTATGCGAGGGGGTCTTCCCGCCACCCTGCATCCCCAGGGGCTGGAGATGCTGCTCCCAGCTGCTCATCTGTCCCTGGAACACCTTTTGTTCTCGTCGAGTATGGCCTGCCTTTCTTCTGTGTGAGGAAAAAGTGCTTCAGGAGAGAAGGGCAGTCATGAATGGCTAGGATGTTGCACTGGCCAATTCTCATGGCCCCTGGGGTGGCATGCCCAGCTAGTGCCACTACACAGACGGGAAATTGGGGCTCAGGCACATGGTGACAAGCAGATGGACACTGCTGCTGAGGTTGGTACCCCTCCACCCTGAAGCCCCCTCTGTTGACCCATTGCTCTTGGGCTTCTGTGACGTACTGTGTTGAGAAGGCCAGCTGCTATGGCAGGCTGACCTGGGCCGGGCTGGGAGCGCCAGGAGCGGCCTGTCTGTGACTCCCACCCCCAGCTGCCAGGTCTGATTGGTCCTTTCTGGTGGGAGCGTTTGTCCTCAGTGTCTGGAATGGCTGGGCTTTTCCAGTGCCCAACTGTTAGCCAGGTCCTCAAGTGATACACTGATAGACCTTTTCTACCCTGTAGATCCCTCCCAGTAAGGGCTCAAGGCACAAATTTGCTTTAAAACTTAAAACAATACTTTCTGAGGGGTTTGAACTGGGTGATTTATCTGCAGGTTTGAATGGCAGGTCCTCAGTCTAATGACTGTGTGACTGTGGGCAAGTTTCTCAACCTCTCTGTGCCTTAGTTTCTCATCTGGCAAATGGGGGTAGTAATGGCACCAGGTGTTGAAGGATGTAAGATGCACAGAGCCACCAGGTGTTGAAGGATTTAAGATGCACAGAGCCCTTAGTGCAAGGATCAGCTCTGAATCCGTGGCACGGCTGCGGCACTTCATCGTCACTGCCATTCTGTGAGGTTTGTGTCATCATTGGACACATTTTCTAGTCAAGAAAACTGAGGCCCTAAAGTCAGACCATTATTTTAAGATCCTGAAATAACGTCATGAAGGGGATCAGAGAGCATGAACTAGCCCAACCCATCCCCTTCCCCACCAGGCACATTGAGCCTTGCCTCTCCCTGCTTGCAATTACATCCCCACCCTCAGGCTTCCCTGGCCTAGGAGCCAGCTCCTTATAGCCCCTGGACTCTGGGGCAACCCAGGGAAGCCACACTCCCAGCCCTTCTTTGGGGGCTTCTGCCCTTCCAGGCTCTGCCCCATGAAGAGACATCTCAGTCCCCCACCACCTAGTTTCCAGGGAATTCAAAACATCCTCAAGCCCCTTTTGGCCCTGCCCTGCAGGTGGCCTGACACAGGGGGTGACCTGGTGAGGCTGATTCCATAAGGGTGTCTGAGCGTTTTTATTTGCTCTACCACACACTGCACGCACACAGCCGTCTGGAAGAATTCCTGGGCTGAGCTACGTGTGACTCAGCGCTCCCGGAGCAAGCCTGCTTGTGGGTGTCTGGGTGTATGTGAACCCACCCGTGCATATCAGCTTGGTAAATTTAACTTCTTCATTATGGAAAATTTCACAAGTGCACAGTGAAGAGGACTGAGCCGTGACTCCGGCAACCCCGCCCTTGGTTTTTGCCAATGTTGTCTGATCACCTGCTTGCAGGAGCCCTGTCCTGCCTTTTCCCTTTTGGCTGTAGTATTTCAAAGCAAACTGCAGACATCATACGCGCATATCATTTTTTAAAACTTTAATTTTGAAATTATTATAGATGCACAGGAACCTGCACAGTGAGTACAGAGTGACTCTGTGTGCCCTTCACCCAGTTCCCCCTAATGGTTACTTTTTACATTATCTACAATATTGAATGTCAATTTTTGTTGTCTGTAATGTCAAAACTCAGATATTGACATTGGTAGAACATGTGTGTGTGGTTCTATGCCATTTTGCCACTGGGCTGATTCCTATAACTACCCCCCTGTAAAGAACAGTTTCCCTGTCACCACCAAGATCCCCATAGAGTCAAGCTCACCCCTCCCCCACCATACCTGAAACCCAACAGCTACGAAACTGGTCTCCATCTCTATAATTTTTTCTTTTGGGGATTATCACAGAAATGGAGTCAGAGCTGGGTGCAGTGGCTCACATCTGTTCATCCCAGTCCTTTGGGAGGCTGAGGTGGGAGGATCAGCTGAGCCCGGGATCTCGAGGCTGCACTCCAGCCTGGGTGACGGAGCAAGACCTAGCGTCACTCTTAGTCTCTCTCTCTCTCTCAAAAGAGAAATGGAATTATCTATGTGGCCTCTCCAGTCGTGCTGTGTCATCAGCTCCTCATCCTGTGCTGTCCAGGGGTATCTGTGGTGTGGACGTCCCCGGGTTGCTGAACCATTCACCTGTTAGCAGGCATCTGGATCATTTCTAGTTTGGGGATATTATGAATAATATCCACAGATACACGTGTCTTTGTGACATCAGTTTTCTTTTCTCTGGGATATATGCCCAGGAGTATAAGTTTATGTTCTCTAAGTTTATGTTCTGTTTTTAGGAAAAAGACACAATCTTCTCCAGAGCGGCTGCCAGAGTGCATCATTGTAAAGGGAAGCATCTATTTTCAGGAGCCCAAGGGGCCAGTCAGGCACTTACTATGTCCCAAGGGAAGACCCTGAGGGAACACAGACCCTGCTGACAGGAGCAGGGGAGGAACAGGCTGCTGCAAGGCCCGCCTCCTGACCTTTGCCCCAGCCCCCTCCTCTCTCCAGCACAGGTGGAGCTGTGGCTCCGTTGCCGGCTCAGTACTCTCGGCCCTGCTGGGTTGGCTTTGCCACCCTGGCACCTGGGTCCTACAGGAGGGACCCCGACCCAAGCTCATCTATACCCTAGAACCCCCATCTTTCCTATCATCTTGATAGGAGCAGGGAGCATAAGAAGATCCATGCTTTCCTCTTTATCCTCTCCTGCAGCAGGATCTGAGTCTCCTCCTTCCTTGCTGTGTGTTGGAGAGGTGACGATGCTGTCCGCTTGCGGTGAACCATCTGCTGGGGGCTGTGGGTGGCACTTGAGCAAATGATGTTGTGGTTGGCATGACCAGCCTGCATTGGGTCATCACCACTGCCTTAGAGAATGAAGTCCAGCTCACAAGTGACAGAACTGGGGTTCGAAACCAAGTTCATCTGACCCCCAAAACCAAGTGTTTCCTGCTGAGCTGGTTAGGAGGGTTTTTACCGACTCTTCAGGAGAAGGCTGTCTTTTATGCCCAAGATGGGGTAGCCTGGACCTCTGAACTGTCTGGACTCTGGACCCTGCTGCCTGGCTGTGGTTCAGGTGCCCTGCCATGGCGGCCCCTGCTCAGGAGCCACTGGAGGGGCCCAGTGTAAACCCTTTGGTCTACTGCACCCATTGCTCTTGAGTGAAGTCTTTCTTCAGGCCTGAACTCATAGGCCTGCCCTTATCTCATACCTTAACTTTCTTGCTGTGTGAGCCCTGGCAGGTGACTCAGCCTCTCTGATCCCTCCTGTCTCCTCCATGTGGGGTGAGGAGTCTTTCCCTTCCCAGGCAGGTCTAGCCGTCAACAAACTGTTACCCTGAAAGAGGCCCAGTTGTGAGAGGGAGCTATCTGGACTGGTGCCCCTGCACGCAGTGTGGCCTGGAGCAGGTTGCTTTAGCTCTCGGCCTTCTCTTCCACTTAGCGGAGATAGCTGTTAGGATAGGTGTGCTGAGGCGGCTCAGGACCTGGGTCAAACAATGAGCTTTTCTCTCCATCAAACCCCAAGCTCGGGGCTCTGTATTTTTCATTTCTGACCTATTTCTCTTTTGTGTCTCCAAAAGTTGAGTTAGGTGAGTATGTTTCTGATCGAGTCACAGTGCCTATATAGCTGGGGGAGTGGGAACAGGACTTCCTCCTCTCGGCACAGGTGCCAGAACCAGTACTAGGGACAGACAGGGGACTAGGGAATGGTGTCTGCCTCTGAGAGGCCCCTGGTGCACTGGGGATTCAGGAGTAGACAGAACATTCACTGCTGGGTGCCATGGGCAGCAGTGGAGGAGTGTTGTGGAAAGAAACCCAAGCCAGCCAGGTGAGGCAGAGGAAGGATGCTCAGGGGATGTCCTTGAGGCATGCATGGGAGCTCAAGGTGAATTGTATATGGGTGGGGGGCAGGCAGGCAGGGATGTGGAGAATGATATTCCAGGCAGGAGGAACAGCACAGGGAAAGCCTGGAGGTGGGAGGGTGAGTGACACACCCTATCTCCAGGTGCCCCAGGTGTGAGTTGCTGGAATCACCTGGTTTTCCTGCTGGGTGCTGAGTTAGCATTCAGCATCTGCTTCTACCATGCCCAGCTTGCACCCTGGGGCAACGTGTCCTTTCCCAGCCTTAAAGTTTTCCAACACCATCCATCTGTCACCTGTATTCGTCCATCTATTTCCCCATCCATCTCTCTGTCCGTTTCTTCATTTATCCATGTGCCCATCTACTCACTCATCTCTGCCCGTTTGTCTTCCCATACACGTGTGCATTCACCCATTCATTTATTCACACATGCATCAGTCATTCATCCACTATTTATCTGTCTAATCACGCATTGATCCAACCATACCATCCAGATGACCATTAGAGCTGTCATCATATAGCACTGAAAACACACAACAATAATGAATAGCACTCAGCAGGACACCAGCACATGCGGACATGAGCACAGCTGTGAGACACTGGTAGACCCGGGTGACCAAGTTATTTGTACAGGGTTGCCAATGCAAGTGCACAGTGGCAAGTTCTCAAACTTAATTGTCAGACCCTCGTATTATAACAGGTCTGATGGCCATTCCAGAATAGTGGATAAGGCACTGGCATTGGTGCACAGCTTCCCTAGGGGAGCACTTTGAAAGCGGCCATAATGATATTCAGCAATGAATAGGATGAGTCTGTGAACTGAATTGTTAGACCTCATATTTATCAAGTGCTGATGCTGTGCCAAGCTCTGCTGGGCAGAAACCTCCCTGGGGACACAAGTGTTGAGCAGATGAGGGTTGCCTCACTCCCTGCTGGGGCCCTGCCCAGGATGGGCATGGACTTGCCCCTGGAGTTCCTCCCTGGGTTGCTTATTCTTGTTAAGAGGGAGGAGGCCTTCGCCTCTTGGCTTGGGAAACTGTTCCTGACTTTTTATTCTTGTTACCTCCCCAGAGGATGAGGAGATCAACTCAGACCGCAGGTGGCTGCACTGTCCCCAGGACAGGGTCTCCTTCCTGCCCCTGCCAGGAAAACCGCCTTGTGCTGCCTCTCTAGGGACAGGCGTGTGTGCTGAGCTGCTGCTGACCAAGCGCAGCTTCCTCCAGCCCCCAGGCCTTTGGTTTTCCAGACAAAACACCAAATGTTCACGCTGCCTGTTGAGCCTTTTAATAGCTGGTTCCCTGATGGTCCTAGAGCCTCTCAGTAGCCTTTTTAGCTTTGGGGAAAACCAAAGCCATTACTAACCTCACTGTGGGTCCCTTCTGGTGTCCCTAAACCAAAAGATTGGTGGGCTTCTATCTTTCCACTTAAAGATTTGAAAACACCTGGGCATGGTGGCTCATGCCTATAATCCCAGCACTGTGGGGAGCAAAGATTAGAGGGAGGATCATTGGAGGCCAGAAGTTCATGGCTACAGTGAGCTATGGTTGTGTCACTGCTCTCCAGCCTAGGCAATAGCAGAAGTCCCTGTCTCATTTAAAAAAAAAAAAAGGTGAAAAAAAACCAATCCCCCTGACTCTTGAGGTCATAGCAGTGGCAAGGGAGGGGATTTCAGGGTACAGATAAGAGGGGTCCCCTCTATGTAGAATGCCAGGGAAGGCAGGGAGAAGGAGATTCAGCTCTGTCTGTGCTGGAGAGAGGAGGGGTCTGGGTCAGCCTGGCCCAGAGAGTGGAGAAGCTGGGCCCCTGGTCTGCTCACTGTCCCCAAGACCACAGGGCATGGCCAGGTAGTAACATCATCTGATGTACTGGCAGTGGTCACCAGGCCATGGGAAGTGACATTTTTAGATCAGCCCAGGAGTGGGTACATGTGTCCAGGTGAGAGGTGGACTTGTGTGACTTTCGTAAAAAAAGATACTAAACCGCATGCACCTTGCATTCCAGTTTCTGAGGACTAGATAATGACCACGGACAGGGTGGCTCAAAAAGAAATTGATTGTTTGCATGCCCTGGTCCAGAAGAGCAGAATCTAGGTGTTGACAGGCCTCAGGTACATTCACTGGTGCTTGGATTCAGGGTTTTGATGTATCTTTGAGGGAACACAGTTCCACTCACAACACCACAGGACCCTGATTTTGTTTAGAAACACACCGTGTCCTGTTTTCTAATCTGGATGTTCATTACATGGGAGTTTTTGCCCTGAAAATTCATTAAGCCATAAGTTTATGATTCATGTACTTTTTTTTTTGGTAGAGACAGAGTCTCAGTTTACCGCCCTCGGTGGAGTGCCGTAACATCACAGGACTCACAGCAACCTCCAGCTCCTGGGCTTCTGAGATTCTCTTGCCTCAGCCTCCTGAGCAGTTGGGACTACAGGGGCCCGCCACAACGCCCAGCTATTTTTTTGTCGCTGTTTGGCGGGGGCTGGGTTTGAACCCGCCACCCTCGGTATATGGGGCCGGTGCCCTACTCACTGAGCCACAGGCGCTGCCCTGTGATTCATGTACTTTTATGCACATACGTTATATTTCAATTACCACATCATGAAACATCTATACATGTGCTGGAAACAAAGGCAGGTAGCCCCTACACCACCTCCCTGGGGAGTGGCTCTGTGGGTTAATTTCGTTTTCTCCCCATATGTTTCAAGTTTTCTGCAATAAGCCTAACGTAACTGTATTGAATAAAAAATACACACATATCGTAAAAGAAGTGCTGGAAATGGAACCTTCACTCACTGATCCTTCTCTATCCCCAAAGATATTGTTCTAAGAAAGAGGTGAGGATCTGAGTGAGAATTTGGCTGCCCTTAGAATTCTTTCCAAATAAATATTTTTAGTGCCATTACGTACTCCCTTCAAATGTCCTAGGGATGATTTGTGGCCCTGATGGTCTGAATAGTTTTTCCATGGAGTGATTGGTGTGTCTCCAATAGTACCCTCACCTGTGTCCTCTTCCTGAGGACAAAGGTAATAATAGGACTGATCTCATGGGTGGCTGGGAGGCTTAATTGGGATACTGCATGTGAAACCCTGTGTATAGGGCACTGGCACAGGGAACAGGCTGCCACAAGTACTCTGCTGATCAGAAGATGCCAGGGTGTAAGGCAGGCACTCCCAGCATCTGGTTCAAAGGCTCAGCGTGAGGGGACGTCCAGTACACCATAGCTCTCCATGATCCAGAGGGGCACTCTGGGGGACAGACTAGAGTACTGAGGCTTCCTTTCCGTGGCCTGTTTCCCACATCGCCTCCTTTTAACCGATCTTGATACTCTCTCTCTGTCTCCCTCATTGCCACAGCTATGGACTCTCTCATACCGTGAGTTTAAAGCAGCTGCTGTCACAACTGTTCAGCTTTCACAGGGAGACTTAGAGGTACCTGCTGGGAGTGTGGTGGGGGAAGAGAGGAGACGTGTCTTTCTGCACCCTGGGTCAGCTCACCCAGATCTGACTGTCCCAGGGCTTTGGAATTTGAGCCCAGACCTGCTTGGAACTTGCTCATCTTTATGACAAGATCTGTCTGAATTGCAAATGCAGAAACTCTGTCTCAGCTGGTCTGCTGCATGCAGTAACCCTGCAGATAAACTGGTGGTTTAGTAGGCCTTATTTATGTACAAGATCATTCTTTGCAACCTTGTAAAAGTGAAAGATTAAAAACCTTAACCCCATCAGTGGGGTGCTGATTACATTAATGGCACACTCCATATAACTGTAGTTTGGAACGGCCCACCGGTTCACAGGTGAGCCATGAGCCCTCATCTGTTCCCTATGCCTTGGGGACCCTGGCCTGGTCCAAGCTGTTCCTTAAGTCACAGTAGGCTCGTGGACTCTCCTCCACTTCCTCCCCATCCCTTGCTTGGTATAGACAGTGTGGGGACACCTCATGGCCTGGAGTCCTAAATGTTCGTTGGCTGGGAGCTGAGGGTGGGGGAGGTGCAGTGGTCTGCAACCTTTTCGCCAGAGACCAGTTTCATGGAAGACAATTTTCCACGGACCGGGAAGAGTGAATGGTTTTGGGATAATTCAAGCACATTACCTCTCCACCTCAGATCATCAAGCCTTAGGTTCTCATAAGGAACAGGCAACCTAGACCCCTCACATGCACAGTTCACAGCAGGCTTTGCACTTCTATGGGAATCTAATGCTGCCACTGATCTGACGGGACATGGAGCTCAGCAGTGATGCCAGTGATGGGGAGCGGCTGTAAATACAGATGCAGCTTCTCTCACTCATCTGCCACTCACCCCTGCTGTGTGGTCTAGCTCCTAACAGGCTGTGGCCTGGAGGACAGGGACTGCAGCATACGAGCATCATTCAAATTGCTGAAGCTGAGTGTGAGGATGAAAATAGCAAGTCCTCCTTGGAGCCCACTTCTGTTCTGTCCTGCTCTACTTCCTGGAAACCCCAAATGCAAGGAGCCCAGGGTATAGGCCCTCGGGTCACACCCAGCCCTTGTGCTATACCAGTGACACCAGCAGGGTGGGACATCACCTGCCCAAGGTCAGTAACCGGTCAACGTTGTGCCAGACTATAGCACCTGGCTCAGAGGCATCTCACTTCCTGCCCAGCAAGGGCTTCTTCTAGAAGTTTCTACCTTCTATGGCTTTGGGGGCTGGGTTTGCCAAAGATACAGCCTCTGTGCCTCAGTTTGTTCACTTGTGGAATGGGGCAATAACCCTCCTGCCTCTTCCTCATGAGGACAAGGTAAGGCTTGCAGTTACTTTGGAGGACACAGAGATGAAGGGACCTGTGATCTCTTTTGCATGCCTGCCTTTACCCAGTGGAGCTGTTTCTGAGATCCAAGTCCACGTCAATTATGTCACATGATTGTTCTTTAAATGAGGGCAAACTTGAGTGGGAATATAAAACAGCCCCAGACTCAAGTGCATTGGGATTCAGTTGTGTATGAATTCATTTAGTTTGCTACTGGGTTGGTGGAAAACCTTAGCCTCAGTTCTCTAAGGCTAATCCCTCTCATGGAGTTGTCACTGTGATCTATTGGGCTGAAAAGAACAGGTGATGTTGGGGCAGGGGTGTCACCCCCCAAGATCTGGAGGTTTGTGGCTACTCAAGACAGTCTTACAGTCAGGATTGTCCATCTTCCCTTCCAAAGGCCTTCCCTTCCAAAGGCCTCTCCGACATGCCTTTGGGTGTCCTATTCCTCCCATGCTTCGTCCTCCTCAGAGTAATCTTTACCCTAGTCCTTCCAGCATGTTCCTGGCCTGAGTATGGTAAAATCTCAATTCCCTGTGAGGCCGCTAAGGGCTACAGGGGTTGGCAAACTTTCTAGAAAGCACCAGACAGTAAGGATCTCATACTCCACAGACTCTGTGATCTCTGTCTCCATGACCCAACTGAGGTGGGTCAAAACAGTCACAGACAACAATTCATCAATTAGGTATGTTCCAATAAAACTTTGTTTCCTTAGTTGTGCTTTTTTTTTTTTGGGGGGGGGGGTACCTATATACTCGAGTATAAGCCGAGTTTTTTCGGCACAAAATTTGTGCTGAAAAACCCGAACTCGGCTTATACTCGGGTCATACAGGTTATTTGATTCGGTGCGCGCGCACCTAATCAAATGCACGTAGTCTCCAGTCTTCTGCCGTCTGCTTGAGGGGGCGGTGCTTCAGCTCAGTCCACAAGTCAGGACTGAGCTGAAGAGGTAGGTGGCTGAACTGAACTGTATTCCACTGAACTA
>CAUYPK010058479.1:0-23989 GCA_963574355.1 Loris lydekkerianus | reverse complement strand
ATGTCATTTTTCTTTCCGATAACTTGCCCCTTTTGCCTGAAAATTTGCAAGTATTCTCTTCACTCTTAGAATATAGGAATTATACCTTTATATGGCTAGTATGAATCTTTACTCATTAATCTAGACTGAAATGTAATGAATGCTTTAAATCTACAGATTTGAGCTTTTTAAAACATTTTTTAACACAAAGAAATTTTCTATTATTTTCTTATTAGTTCCTTTGCTTTTATCAACTTTTTTTTTTTTTTTTTTTTTTTTGAGACAGTCTTATGCTGTCACCCTAGGTAGAGTGCCATGGCATCATCATAGCTCACAGTAACCTCCAATTCTTGAGCTCAAGAGATTCTCTTGCCTCCGTTTTTTGGTATGTTTAGTGAGACAGGGTCTCACTCTTGTTAGGCTGGTCTTAAACCTGTGAACTCAAGCAATCCACCCACCTTGGCTTCTCAGAGTGCTAGGATTACAGTCTTTTCGTTTGTTTGTTTATTTTTTGAGACATAGTCTCATTTTGTCACCCTCCATAGAGTGCCATGGTGTCATAGCTCCCAGCAACTTCAAACTCTTGGGTTGAAGCAATTCTCTTGACTCAGCCTCCAGAGTAGCTGGGACTACAGGTGCCCACCACAACACCCGGCTAGTTTTTAGAGATGGGGTCTCAGGCTGGTCTGGAACTACTGAGCTCAAGCAATCCACCCACCTCTACCTCCCAGAATGCTAGGATTATAGGTGTGAGGCACTGCACCTGGCCCTCACTATTATCAACTCTGTATTTCCTTCTAGAACTTCTCTGTCTTCATATTAAATCTCATAGATGTATCTTTCTTCACAATTTCTATCAATTTTTTCCCCCTTTGTGCTTTCAGGGACTTAATTACTAAACCATATTGGCTACATTTTGACTCAAAAGTAACCATACCTTTCCTCTAATTCAATTATTACAGTGCTTAATCAGGAAGATAGATAGAATTAATTTAATTCCAAAAGCCATGTGGGTTCTTCACTTAATGCTCTTTGTTATTCATGTTGTCCTTCATCCTTCAGCAGGTATATTTCTTCATCACACATTCTATTTGTTTCTCTAACAACTGGAAACTCTTCTCTTAGCTCTTAAAAACAAAATTTCATCAGTTCACTGAGGTCCAGGTCTAGTGTATAGAATATTGGAAGTGGTAGCAGTCCTTCATACAGGAGATAATAAAGATGGTCTCTCTTTCTTTTGGCCATTGAATGGAAGCATGAAGCTTTCCATTTGCTACAGAGGCACCTGGATAATATCTTTTATTCTCCCTAGTCTCCTTATGATCTATGAGACTTAGCACAGGGACAGTCAGCTAATGTTATCAACTTCTTCCAGTACATTTTGGAGTCAAGGAATCCCATTAAATTGATACAGGTGTCTTCTGGGTTCACACATCTGAGGTCCAGGGTTTTTTTTTTTTTGTTTGTTTGTTTGTTTGTTTGTTTTTTCAGAAATTCCACATTTAAGTTCTCATGTGTAGACTTTGATACTGTGCCTCACGTTCTTGTCCAGACCATAAGGAAGGGGATGGGAAGAGGTCCAACACCAAGTCTGTAAGCTAGAGCTCTAATTCTAAGGTTTTTCTCTATAAGCCCCAGTTTTCTATTATAGGACCAGATAGTTATAAGCAGGGAATAGAGAAGTTCATTTAGACAGCCATTTCTTAGAATTTCCCCCATAATCCATATACATCTTTAACATAGAGTTACTGCCCTTTTCCGTGATTGACCTTATGAAATGGGAGACCTGTATATTCTCTTTAATATGAAAGGTTCTGATTTTCTACAGTTTTCACCAACTGTGGCATGGAGAAGACATTATCAGTGTGTCTGGGGGTAAAAGACCTTAAGAATTAGTGTTCTTAATTAATTAGCAAACAATCATTTGCTTGAAACAAAATCCTAGATTCCACTTTCCTCTCAAAATTAATTCAAAAATGATCCAAGTCCAAGAAGACTGAGCACACTTCTCATATCCTCTGCTACAAAATAATTTCATCTCAATACACACTATTTTTAAAAAATGAGAACGTGAGTTAAATAACATCAACAGCTAATCTTTTGTGTGCTAGGAATGTTAAAAAGTAAATTATGTGGATTATCCACATTATTCCTTAACAACCCTGACTAATATTCTATGGGTTGGAAGCAGCATGGCAGAATACTTCATTTTCAGTGTTCATTCTGACTGGTCAATACCTGTGTGTTCAGGACTTTATCGATTATAACCACTTTACTGAAATCGTCATTTTACAGATGAGAGAGGTTTAATAACCTGCTCTTCATCATTTAGTGGATAACAATGACAGGTTTTAAACTAGTTCTTTCGGAGGACAAAATCCAAGTTTTTAAACACAATTCCACATTGCTTCTGAAAGTTTAAGCCAGACAGAGGTCCATGAACAAAGATTTCCAAAATGTCTCCAGAGTTGTAAGAAACGAAGGTGCTCATTGTGCGCTGGGCCCAAGCAGATGGGTCTGGGTCACCCACCCCTACCAAACATTGAATAGTAAATAGTTAATTTTCAGAGTACCAAATGTGTGAAAACCGATTTAAGCATTTTAACTATACTAATTCATTTAAGCCTAACAAATCTATGCAGTAGTTCAATTATTATACCTATTAATATTATGTCTATTAAGCTGACACTACAAAGTAATTCAAGGTTAATATCATTAATAAATGATGTTTAGGCCAGGCACGGTGGGCTCACGCTTGTAATCCTAGCACTCCGGGAGGCCGAGGTGGGTGGATTGCCTGAACTCAAGAGTTGGAGACCAGCCTGAGATAGAGAGAGACCCCAAGACTTCGTCTCTAAAAATAGTTGGCATGTGGTGGGCGCCTGTAGTCCCAGCTACTTGGGAGGCTTGAGGCAAGAAGATTACTGGAGACCAAGAATTTCAGGTTCTGTGAACTACGACGCCAGGGTGTCAAAGTGAAACTGTCCCCCCCCCCAAAAAAAAAAAAAGTCATGTTCCCAGAGTAGAATCCAAGCAGCCCCTTGCTTTTAAGGACTACCCTACAAAGGCTTCTTGACTAATAAAACGTTTGACTACTAATGATCCAGCCCATGTTTAAGAGAGTGGGCTTAAAGAAGTGAAAACATTTCTCTAGTAACACACACTCAACTCATAACAGGAAAGCAGGTGCATGGAACTCTTTCTGCGTTTCCAGGAAACCAAGGAAGAGCTCCTTCCCACCTCCCCCTTCATCTAATTCCCACTTTGCCCTTCCGTCCTCTGCCTGGAGTCTCCACAAGAGCCTAGGACTAGGCAGGAAGAAGGGAGGGAAAAAACCCTGACTGGACCAAGAACGAAGTGGATCCCAGGCAACGTGAAGACGGAATTCAAAAAGCCCTTTCCATGGCTGGGCACCTCCAATTTCCAGTTTAAGGGCGATGCTAACCAGGGCCCGGGCTACCGGGATGCCCATCCCGCCCAGGGCTCTGGACAGCGGGCATAACCACGCCTCGCCAACCAAAGGCGACTTGACACCAAGTGTTTCTTGGGGTTCCCATTCGGGAGTTCGGTCCTATAAGGCTGTGAGGGTTCCAGAGTTCTCTGTAGCCGTTCCCATTCGGCTTCCCTGAAGCCCTAGCCGCGCCCCACTTCCCGGGGTCCTAAAAGCAACAAGACTAGTCCTATTACTTTAACGTCGGGGTTTCCTCGCCCCATTCCTTGGCTCTAAAGTACCAAAGGGGACAGACACTCTTCTAGGGCAGGAACGCCAAAGGGTAAAGGCCCCGAAGCGCCTTGATCCTTCCGGCCAATCAGAAGCCACATTTTCCGTTGCTCTCACTTCCCGCCCCGCCCCTCCAGTATCCATGGAAACACTTCGAGTGTCCACTCGGAGGCCAGCGACTTCCGGTTCTGTCTTGCCTGGATGCGGCCATTGTTTTTGTGGACTGAATGTTTTGGTTTCTCCTTGGACGCCCTGCAAGTGATGTGGACTCTTGAGACGACCAAGCCAGGAGTGGACAAGGGCTGGAAGAGTTGTGGCTGAAGGAACAGTGGCCGAACAGCTAGGGTCGGGCTGAGAAGCGACTCTGGCTTAGAAATTGGAGACACTCCTGTAGGTGGGTCCTTCTCGGTTTCCCCCCTGGTTACGAATGAATTGGGGGAGGAGAGGGAAGGGTAGAGGCATCTCGGGCCCTGGTTACGAATGAATGCGGGGGGAAAGGGGGGTAGGGTAGAGGCATCTGGGGCCCTGGGGTCTGGGTGCTAGATGTTGGTAGGTGTTGAGGCGGAGCTCAGCCTGGTTATCCGGATGAGCAGCGGAGGACACGCACCGCTTCGCTGCAGACGCGGAGGCCCCTCGTGGACTTGAGACTCTGCGATTCTCTTCTTTTGAGAAACGTTGGTAGGTACGTTTCTCCAGTGTTTACACTCTGGCAGCCCGTGGCGCGCTGAGGCAGCCTCTATCTGGCCTGCTTTTGGGGTGCACAAGAATGAATCATTTTTCTCTTGAGAGAGAGAGGGGTCTCGACTAATTGCTTATCATTTTTCCCAGGGACCTACTTGTGATCGCAAGGAAGGATCAGGGTGGCAAAGGCTCATGCCCCCATTGAACAGGTGAGGAAACGGAGGCCTTAGGAGATCTAGTTTTATCCTCTTTAAAGTTCAACAAATGGTTGATGGCATAATTGAGACTGTGATAAAGACCAGTGAGCCAATGCCCAAATCTGGGATACTTCTCCAAGATTCCTGGTACTTCTTTGATAGTGAATCCAGTATGTCTGTTGTCATAAGTAGGGGAGGGCAATGACGTTGATTGAAATAAATAAGAAAAATACTTTAAGTATGGAAACTATTTAAATGTGCTGCCATTATTTCTATTACTTTTATTCTTGTTATTAATGATCTGTATAATAATGAATGTAATCAATAAAATAAACCCTTGAGGCTCAGAGAGATTGATTACATAGAAGCATCTGCATCTCTGGAGAAACTAAACTTGAAGTCAAATTCTGTGCTTTCAAGTCCAGACTATCGTTGTATCTTTTGAAGTTTTTGGAGAGTCAGAAATAAATTCCAAGATGCCAGTTTTCATAGCTCTCCTTTTTCATCATTGAGAGGGAATGGAAATGTTCTTAGTTTCTTTTTGACCTTTTTCTAAGAGATTTTGGGGGTCATACCCAGTATAGTGTATGGAGACTTTAGTGAGTTTGGGAATTTGAAGTCATGTGCAGTCTTTCACTCCTCTTTTCTTCTCCCTTAGCTTAGCCACTTCAGCACTCTACCCTTCACTAGAAGAGAAGCACAAAGGAAGAAGGAATGTCCACCATTTTCCTCACAGTCTGATCCCAGGTGAGTATTATTGTCTTTTCTAATTTATAAAATGATCTTGAATTCTCCAGGAGCAGTGGTGGTACAAGTGGCAATCGAGATGGATGGATCAGACTGCATAGAAAATGCTCCTTGGTTGCCTGAGAAGCTTCCAAACCTCCTATGCAGCATGCCCCTACCCAAAGTTTTTTCCCAGCATTTACTCATTCATTCATTTAGTCACTCAAGTCTGCTATATAGTTTATACAGTTCTTGGTGCTCTGAGATAAAGAAATATGTTTTATCATTAGAGACTAAACCATATGAGGTTAGTAATAATTTCTGAAATTATCTACATTAAACAGTACCAGAATGAGCGGCACTTACAGCAGCAGAATGGGATTTGAATAATCATTATAAATAGGAAGATACCATTCTAGATAGGAAAGTCAACATTGAGTCTCAGAATTTGAGGGGACAAATAAGAAAACTGGTCTAGGTACAGAGGAGCATAAGTATGAATGTATAAAGTAAAGCCACATTATGGACAGCTATTAATGTTTAATTGTTAATCTATTCTTATGTACCATTTAGAGGCTTTTCCATGCAATTGATATTTGGGTATATTTGCTTATAGTCTTTTATCTAATAATTAAGGTACATACATACTAATCCATATAAACACTAATGTGTATGCATACATATACACACATATGTGTAAAAATACACATATAGATATGTGTGTACAGAGAGACTAGTATATACATAAAAATTTGAATTGTGACAGGCTCCACGAGAGCAGGGAGTGTCCCCAGTGAATATAGAACTCTACCTTGGTGCTCAGTAAATATTTGTTGAATGTATGAGTGGCTGTTATTTGTATAATTTTTTACAAATGCTCATTTAACATTTGAGCATTTTTCCAGGCACTTGTTTTGGTAGCATAAGTTTTCATGAGTATAGAGTGTCCCATTCCAGATAAATACCATTCCTTATTTAAAATTATTTTACTATGATTAATTTAAATCTACTTAGTAGGCAATGAAAAGGAATGTAACCTTTCTTTTTTTAGTCAATGGAGATAAGAAAAGGAAGTAAGGTAACATATTTGGGATATTTCACAGAATAACATGATAATGATTCCCATTTTAAAAAGTAAATAACACAGGTATTGAGTATGTAAGTAAACTTTCAGTATGTTTTATCATTATAGCATATTGGTCAAAATACAGATTCTGGATATACTACCTAAGTTTCATGTCTCTACCACTTCTTAATACTGTGAACTAGATTGAGTTACTTAAACTAGTTTCTCATTTTTAAAGTGGGGAAAGAAAACTTACTATGTAGGGTTGTTAAGAAGGTTAAATAAGATCATACATGTAAAAAAACACAGGACAATGCTTGATACATAGAAAAAACTTATAGTTGATTGCTGTTATGTTATTATTTAAACTATAATCCATATCTGATGTCACTCTTTTTTAGTCACTAAAACATAAGAATTGAGGCAGAGAATCAAGTTTAAATTTTTTTCCCCAGTGTCTAGTCAATTGTTCTCACATCATTAATTACTAAGCCATCTTTTCCCTAAAATTCACAGTTGTACTGGGTCCGTTTCTAGATTCCTAGTCTTTTCCATTGTTCTTCTGTATGTCAACTCATGGTGTTATAATTACAGAGGCCTGTTAAAGGGTGTTGGATTAGTCTTTCCTCATTATTCCTCTTTCACAATTTTCTTCTCCCTTCAAAAGCACTTGAAAACCAGTTTGTCAGAACTTTTCCATCCCCTCATCAAAATCTTGTTAGTATCTGATCAGATCTGATTGAAAATAGAGATAAATTTAGTTAGAATAAAATTGTATTTATTTCTCCTACCTAAGATTGAGCAGGGTCTTCCTTTTTTTTCAACCCCATTTTTATCCTATACACTTGTAAGACTATAGTATTTGGTAAGTTTATTTTTAGAAATTCATATTTTAGCGCATGGCCTATAGACATATGAAAAAATGCTTATCATCTTTAATCATCAGAGAAATGCAAATCAAAACTACTTTGAGATATCATCTAACTCCAGTAAGACTAGACTATATCACAAAATCCCAAGACCAGAGATGTTGGCTTGGATGTGGAGAAAAGGGAACACTTCTACACTGCTGGTGGGAATGCAAATTAATACATTCCTTTAGGAAAGATGTATGGAGAACACTTAGAGATCTAAAAATAGATCTGCCATTCAATCCTATAATTCCTCTACTAGGCATATACCCAGAAGACCAAAAATCACATCACAACAAAGATATTTGTACCAGAATGTTTATTGCAGCCCAATTTATAATTGCTAAGTCACAGAAAAAGCCCAAGTGCCCATTGATCCACAAATGGATTAATAAATTGTGATATATGTACACCATGCAATATTATGCAGCCTTAAAGAAAGATAGAGACTTTACCTCTTTCATGTTTACATGGATGGAGCTGGAACATATTCTTCTCAGTAAAGTATCTCAAGAATGGAAGAAAAAGTATCCAATGTACTCAGCCCTACTATGAAACTAATTTATGGCTTTCAAATGAAAGCTATAACCTAGGTACAACCTAAGAATCGGGGGACGGGGAACGAGTGGGGTGGGCGGGGGGAGTTGGGCAGAGGGAGGGGGATTGGTGGGATTACACCTGCATTGCATCTTACAAGGGTATATGTGAAACTTAGTAAATGTGGAATGTAAATGTCTTAGCACAATAACTAAGAAAATGCCAGGAAGGCTATTTTAACCAGTGTGATGAAAATGTGTCAAATGTTCTATGAAACTAGTGTATGGTGCCCCATATCACATTAATGTACATAGCTATGATTTAATTTTTTTAAAAAAAGTTTTTTATCACAAAGGGATGTTGAATTTTATCAAATGCTTTTTCAGCATCAATTGAAATGATCATATGATTTTTGTCCATTCCCTGTAGAGGGAGTTCCTGGGTTATGAATTAGATAGGTTCTATAGGTTTGCTCTTAAGTTGAATTTGCATTTAAGTTGGTACATTCAACCTAATACCTGTAATAGCCTCCATTCCTAAGTGTGAGTTTTTGTAAGTCAGATGTTTGTAACTTGGGGACATCCTGTATCACATGGATTGATTTGAATATGCTGAAACATTCTTGCATCCCTTGGAGGAATCCCAGTTAATCATGATGAATAAACTTTTTAATGTGTTGTTGAATTCAGTTTCCTAGTATTTTGCTGGGGATTTCTGCATTTATGTTCATCAGAGATTGGCCTATAGTTTGTTTTTGTTTTTTTTTTTAATGTCTTTGTCTGGTTTTTGTATTAGGGTGATTTAGCCACGGTAGAAAGTGTTTGAGAGTGTTCCCTTCTTCATGATTATTCAGAATACTTTTAAGTTGGATTGGTATAAGTTCTTCTGTACATGCTTGGTAGAATTCAGCAGTGAAGCCATCAGGTTCTAGGTTTTTCTTGCATGGAAGAATTTTTTTTTTTTTACTGCTTCTATCTCATTATTTCTATTGGCTTGTTCAGATTTTGAACTTCTATCTGGAATTTTGGTAGGTTATATGTGCCTTGGAATTTGTCCATTTCTTCGAAGATTTCCAACATTATTGGCATGTAGTAGCTCATAGTAGTCTCTAATTTTTTGGCTTTCTTTAGTATTTGTATTGTCTCCTTTGTCATCTCTCTTTTTTTTTTAATTTGGTTCTTCTTTCTTGTCTAATTCATTAGTCTGACTAAAGCTTTGTTAATTTTGCCTGTCTTTTTAAAAAAATCAATTTTTATTTTATTGGTCTTTTGTATTTTTGTTTCAAATTTATTTATTTGCTCTTATCTTTATTATTTCTTTTCTTCTACTAATTTGAGGTTTTGTTTTCTCTTGTTTTTCACATTTTTAAAGATGTATTATATTTGAAGCTTTTCTTTTTTTGATGTAGGCACTTGTTATAAACTTTCCTCTTAATACGCTTTTATTGTATCCCATATGTTTTGATAAATTGTTTTCATTTTCATTTGTTTTGACACATTTTTACTTTTCCTTCTTAGTCTCTATTGACCCACTCATCATTCAGAAGCATACTGACTAATTTCCATGTGTTTGTATAGTTTACAATGTTCCTCTTATCATTGACTTCTAGCTGTTGAATGAAATGGTCTGTAAATATCTATTAGGTCCACTTTTGTCTATAGTGCAGAATAAGTTCAATGTTTGTTGATTTTCTGTTTGGATTATCTGTTCAGTGCTGTCAGTGGAGTTTTGAAGTCTCCAATGATTATGGTATTAGATTCTATCTTTCTACTTAGCTCTGATAATACTTGCTTTTTATATCTGGGTGCTCCAAGATTGGGCTGCATGTATATTTAGAATTGTTATAGCCTCTTTCAGAATTGAACCACATATCATTATGTAATGACTCTCTTCATATCTTTGCACAGTTTTTGTCTTGAAATCTATGTTATCTGAGTGAAGGTTAGCTATTCCTGCTTTCTTTTGGTTTCCATTTGCATGGAATATCTTTTTCCATCCTTTTATCTTCAGTGTATTTGTGTCTTTATAGGAGAAGTGAGTTTTTTACAGACAATATGTAGATAGGTCTTTTTTTTAATCAGACACTTGTGACTTTTGATTAGAAAAATTAGTCTGTTCACTGTCAATGTCATTATTGACAGTTAAGAACTTACTACCATGTTGTTTTTTATTTCTGGTTGTTTTGTGATCCTCTTCCCTCCATGTCTTCTTTGGTAAAAGTGACTTTCTCTGGTAGTGTGTTTTAATTTCCTGTTTTTTAAAGCTATTTTACATTTTTTGATTTGAAGTTATCATGAGATTTGCAAAAAAAATTATAACAAAACATCTTAAACATATGAAAATATAACTCCACTTACAAATAAATAATCACAGAGAAACATAACAGAAATCCTACTCTTTGGCTCTATCCCTCCACACTTTTAAACTTTTTGTTGTTTCTGTTTATGTTTTTATTGATCTCTCAAAAAAATTGTTGTAGTTATTATTTTTGATAAGTATATCTTTCAGTCTTCCTACTCAAGATTTAAGTGGGTGGCTTATACTTAAATTGCAGCAACAGAGTATTCTTTATTTGTATACTTACTGTTACCAGTGGAGTTGTATACCTTCAGATGATATCTTCTTGTTTATTAATATCCTTTTCTTTCAAATTGAAGAACTCCATTTAGCATTTCTTATAGGATAGGTCTGGTGGTGATAAAATCCCTCAGCTTATATTTGATTTCATCACCACCAGACCTGTTCTATAAGAAATGCTAAAGGAGTTCTTCAATGGAGAGACCTGTCCATATTTATAAAAATGGACCTAATAGATATTTACCTTCATTTCTTCTTACAGTTTTTCGGGATATAATATTCTAGGGTCATGGTTATTTTCTTTCAGTTTTGAATATGTTGTGCCACTCTAGCCTGGCCTAAAAGATTTATATTGAGAAGTCTGCTGCTAGATGTATCGGAGCTTCTATATATGATTTTTGTTTGTTTGGGGTTTTGTTTTGTTTTGTTTTGCTTTGCTTTTTTCTTACTTCCCTTTGGATCTTCTCTTTATCCATGACTTTGGGAGCTTGGTTATTAAATACCTTGAAGTAGTCTTTCTGGGATGTACCTAATTGCTATTCCATGACTTTCTTGAATCTGAATATTAATATTTCTCTAAGTTTGCAATGTTCTCTGTTATTATTACTTTGAATAAACTTTATATCTTAATCTCTTTCTTTACCTCCTCTTTAAGGGCAATAACTCTTAGATTTGCCCTTTTGGAGCTATTTTTCTAAATCCTGTAGACATGCTTCATTCTTTTTTTCTCTTCTAACTATATATTTTCAAATAGACTGTCTTCAAATTTACTAATTCGTTCCTCTGATCAATTTTGCTGTTGAGAAACTCTGATACTTTTCTCAGATTATAGATTGAATTTTTCAGCTCAATAATTTTGTCTTAATTTTTATAATTATTCCAATTTCTTTGTTACTTTTATGTGACAGGTTTCCGAGTTTCTTCTCCACATTGTCTTGAGGATTACTGAGCTTCTTTAAAAGAGCTATTTTGAATTCTTTGTCTGAAAGTTTGCATATCTCCATCACTCTGGAATTGGTCACTCGTACCTTATTTAGTTTATTTGGTGAGGTCACAATTTCCTGGATATTCTTCATCTTTGTGGATGTTTATTGATATCTGCATATGGAAGATTTAGGTATTTATTCTAATCTTTGCAGTCTGGGCTTGTTGAACCCCTCCTCCTTGAAAAGTTTACCTTATTATTCAAAGGGAATTGAGAGTTGTAATCTTGTCTTTGATCTCTTCAGCCAAATCAGCACTGGAGATGCCTAAAGTCCAGTAACATTGTGACTCTTACAGACTCCTAGTGGTGCTACTGCAGTGGACATGGGTGAGCTACAAGGGGAATTTCCTGAATTAGTATGAAAATTTTCTCACTCTCTCCCCTTACTTCTTGCTGGGCAGCTGTAATTGGGGGAGGAGTAATGTGTGTACTTTCTTGTGGCCATATCCACTGGGATTGTGCCAGGCAACAACTGAAGTCTCACCCAAAGCTCA
The DNA here is from genome assembly GCA_963574355.1 of Loris lydekkerianus. Taxonomy (NCBI): domain Eukaryota; kingdom Metazoa; phylum Chordata; class Mammalia; order Primates; family Lorisidae; genus Loris; species Loris lydekkerianus. The sequence continues at coordinate 12,115 of CAUYPK010058479.1, read as the reverse complement.
TGGTGACTACTGCCTGGATACCTCACAGTGGTCCTCAACCTTCCTAATGCAGCAACCCTTTAATACAGTTCCTCATGTTGTGGTGACTCCCAACCATAAATTATTTTTGTTGCTACTTCATAACTGTAGTTTTGCTACTGTTATGGATCGTAATATACATATCTGATATGCAGAATGGTCTTAGGTGACCCCTGTGAAAGGATCATTCAACCCCCTAAGGGGTCATGACCCACAGGTTGAGAAGGGCTGCCTAATGTTTATTCAAAGTCTAAGTGTTCTTTAGTCACCACCAGCAGGTGGTGAATGCTGCCAAGACTGGTTCCTTCAGTTTAGGACAATGAATTTCTTTCTGACTGATGGTGGGTCTAGAAGTACCCTCCCAAGACTAATGCCTAGAATCAGAATCTTCTTGGTACTTTATTTTACTGTGACTGAGCTGGTACCCAGTTACAAAACAAAGTCCTCTGAACTCTTCCCTTTCCTTTCCCCAAAGAGAAGAAGACTCTCCCTGAGATGAAATGTATGGAGTAGGAGGTGTGGTGACAGGGAAATTGGCTTGGCCACCTCTACTGGTGTTTCACTGGGTCTCATGCACTCAAAGTCCACAGGCTCTTAGTTAGCCAACCACAGGAATTGCCCAAGAACTGCAGCCTTTGTGCTCTGTCTGACTTATGCATTTATTCTAGACCTCAGGCCACTTTTCATTAACTGGTGATAGATCAAGCCAGACCACAAGTTTCAGGCAGGAGGATTTCCCTCTGGCTGGGCTTGTCTAAATGTTCCCTCCATGGAGACTGGCAGCATTCTGTCCTGTACCTTGTTTCCCTGTGACAGGATAACCCTGAGTTCCAATGAAAAGTCTCACAATCACTTTATTCTCTCTTCCCTAGGCACACAGATTCTCTCCCCATTTGGCAAGCTGGCATGTCACTCCTAAGGGTGGGGGAGAAATAGCATAGGCAGTGCAAGACTGCCTTCTTCAGTGACTCTCTCCTTGATAAAATGTTAAAACCGGGTACTGTGCTCACTTGATTTTTGGTTCTTCTCTTGGTACTTTCTTACATGAATATTGTTGAATTTGGTACTTGTGCAGAGGGACAATTACTAGAAGTTATCTTACTCCACCTACCAACCATAAAAAATTTATAATTGATTTGGTTAATAATAGATTCCACGATTCTCTTAAATGCCACAGCCACTTTGAAGATTAAAACTAGTCATGAGAGCAAAAGTAGAGACCATTTTTAATGGAAGATACCTTTGTAGATTCTTGCTTCCATACCATAGGTAGGCAGTTGTCAACTCCACTCAAGTCTACTTCAACAATATTCCACATCAGTCTCTCTCCATCCTCACTGCCCTGGTTTCATTTCTCAAGTTCTTACTCCTGGACCTCCTATCGGGGCTTTCTTCCACAAGATCTAATAACAATCATTCTTTACTCAACTTCAAGAGCTAAATATATTCTTCAAGCACCAGTTTGCACATGTCATTCTCAGCTTGACAAACTTTTGGGGCACCTCTTTTAGAGGGTAAAATCTGCACATCTTTGCATGGCATTCAGGGTTCTCCAATGTCTAGCATTAGTTCACACCACTATACTTATCACCTATTCCAGCTCACATGTGTGCATGCACACACACCCACACACAAACCCCTCAATGTTCCTGTCATGCTAGACTAGTTGACATTTTGCCCAAATAGGCCCTATATAATCTTGTTACTGTATTTTTCCTACTATTTTGACTTCAATCTGAAACGCTCTTTCCCCAGCCTTGCCTTGCATACACTTCTCTTCCTCCTGCTTTGGAAACCCAATTCATTATTCTAGGCCCAGCTTATATTAGAGCCCTGTGAAGCATTTTCTGGTCCCCAGTCAGAGTATCATTTCTTCCTCTGTACCTCCATGATTTTTTTAATTACACTTATTTCCATTCCAACTTGTGGATCATTTCTGTTTGTCAGTCTCCTCCACTAGTTAGTAAACACTTTGATAGCTTACTTATAATAGATATTCTCTGAAGTGAAATAAATGCTACTGACCAAAGCCATTTCGCTGTCTCTTAATTTTTCTAGAATATACCATTCTCAGGTTTTATTATCTATTGCTTTCTATTTCAGCTGAAATGACTTAGAAAGAGCAATACATTTCTTTTGTAAGAACTCAAGACCAATTTTTAAAAACATACAGAGGGGATGGAGAATTTTAAAATGTACCTCTTTTTTAACTAAGTACTGCTAAGGTAATACATAAATTTCTAACAGCAGAGACTTACTTCTCTATTTAAAGCAGAGCCCTGTTTTTCTTTTAAGCAACTTAGAAATGTATTGTAATTAAAAGATACCCAATAATTCTGACCACATGGAAAAACATTTTTTTTTCATATTTATCATCTCCAGACTACAGCACTCAGTTGATGATGTAAAATCTTTTCTAGCAACAGAGACAGGCATTATTCAATATGCTCTGTAGACATGTGTCCCTGCAAACTAAGACGGGCACCACTCTAACCCTCTCTAGCAACCTTGATTGATAAGGTAATTGATTAAAAAGAGAGAGCGAGCCTCCTAAAGCCCCTGAGATTTGTAGGTCATGTGTTAGCAAGGCATAACCTACCCAATTCAATTGATACAAGAAGGCAAAACAGTAATTGTTTTCCATATTTAATAGATAAGAAAACTTTATCTCAGAGAAATTAAGGGACATTTTCAAGATTGCATTCATTAGTCCACTACTAGAAAAGTAGTAAATAACAGAACTGGAATTCATTATCAGAATTTCTGACTATAAATGTAGAGCATTTTTTCCATCAACTTTAAAGGAAAAAATAATTAAAGTGTATTTATTTTTTACATTGAACATAATACATACATATGGATACATACATATACAATACAAATATATGGGTATGTGTATTTGAATACATGCATCTATATGTAATTTTAGAACAGATAAAAAATGTAAGTACTCAAAATAATATGTCTATAATATTAAAGTACTGTTTAGTTTTAGTTTTGCTTGCTGACAATTTTTAAATTTATCTTTAATTTTAATTAGCAAAAAAAAGTCTAAAATTTTTTTATAATTGTTTATACATATCAGCTACCTTAGGATTTTTAAATTGTCTCCTTGTTTATAAAAAGTACACAGACCTTCTTCATTTGGAAATTAATTTGGTTACTAACTAATTTATCTTAAGTGAATTTACAGTCATTAGACATCTTACAATTATATATTTCTATCAAAGTAGCATGCATTTATACATTTCTTTTTACATTTTTTTTTAATTGTTAAATCATAGCTGTGTACATTAGTGCAATTGCCTGCACCCATTCTAAGATGCACCATAGATGTGACCCCACCCATTACCCTCCTTCCACCCAAACCTCCCCCCTCCCTTCCCCTTCCTTGGCCCTTTCCCCATAGTCTTACACTATAGTTGGGTTATAGCCTTCATGTGAAAGCTATAATTTAGCTTTATAGTAGGGCTGAGTACATTGGATACGTTTTCTTCCATTCCTGGGATACTTTGCTAAGGAGAATATGTTCCAGCTCCATCCATGTAAACATGAAAGAGGTAAAGTCTCCATCTTTCTTTTTTTTTTTTTTTTAAGACAGAGTCTCATTTTATCGCCCTCAGTAGAGTGCTATGACATCACAGCTCACAGCAAACTCCGACTCCTTGGCTTAGGCGATTCTCTTGCCTCAGCCTCCCGAGTAGCTGAGACTACATGCGCCCGTCACAATGCCCGGCTATTTTTTTGTTGCAGTTGGCCAGGGCTGGGTTCGAACCCGCCACCCTCGATATATGGGGCCAGTGCCCTACCCACTGAGCCACAGGCGCCACCCAAACAGTATGATTTCTAAATAGCCAAAGACCCCATGGATGCCAGATGGAGAAAACTGGAAAGAATTACTGAGGAAGGAAAAAGATAACCAGATGAGACATTCCCGGCAGCCCTGGGGAAGGCATGCTAGAGGTGGTTTCTATTTTTTTTTTTTTTTTAGAGACAGAGTCTCACTTTGTCACCCTCAGTAGAGTGCCATGGTGTCACAGCTCACAGCAACCTGCAGCTCTTGGGCTTAGGTGATTCTCTTGCCTCAGCCTCCCAGTAGCTGGGACTACAGGCGCCTGCCACAATGCCCTGTTATTTTCTTGTTGCAGTTTGGCGGGGGTCAGGTTTGAACCCTCCACCCTTGGTATATGGGGCCAGTGCCCTACTCATTGAGCCACAGGCGCCGCCCCAAATTCTTTTTTTTTTTTTTTTTTTTTTTTTTTTTGCAGTTTTTGGCCAGGGCCGAATTTGAACCCACCACCTCTGGTATATGGGGCCAGTGCCCTACTTCTTGAGCCACCGGCGCCACCTAGAGGTAGTTTCTAAACACTAGACTGGTCCCCAGATTTCATAATCCTTGAAGATTTTGCCTGAATGACACATAATGAGAGAGATTGGAACAATGGAGTAGGATTTACATAAAACTGAATTTGTGGGGGGAGAGGGGTGTGAAAAAAAAAACTGAATTTGCTCCATTTAAAAGGTTATCCTGGCTCGTCGCCTGTGGCTCAAGCGGCTAAAGCGCCAGTCACATACACCTGAGCTGGCGGGTTCGAATCCAGCCCAGGCCCGCCAAACAACAATGACAGCAGCAACCAACAAATAGCCAGGCGTTGTGGCAAGCGCCTGTAGTCCCAGCTACTTGGGAGGGGGAGTCAGGAGAATCACTTGAGCCCAGGAGTTGGAGGTTGCTGTGAGCTGTGATGCCCCAGCACTCTACCCAGGGCGTGAGCTTGTGGCTCTGTCTAATTTAAAAAAAAAAAAAAAAAAAAAAAAAAGGTTATCCTGCTGGTGGAAGTGGTTCACACCTATAATCCTACCACTCTGGGCAGCCGAGGCTGGCAGACTGCCTGAGCAAGGTAAGACCCCATCTCTATTAAAAATAGAAAAACTGGGGGCAGCGCCTGTGGCTCAAAGTAGTAGGGCGCCAGCCCCATATGCCAGAGGTGGCGGGTTCAAACCCAGCCCTGGCCAAAAACTGCAGAAAATAAAAATAGAAAAACTGAGGAAAGATGATCACTTGAGCCCAGAAGTTTGAGGTTGCTGTGACCTATGACACCATGGCACTCAGCAAAGTGAGACTCTGTCTCCCCCCCCCCCCAAAAAAAAAAAAAATTCCTAGGAGCTTATGTACCTTTGGATTTTTTGAAATTACAATATCCTTATATAAAAGGATGGTGATAATAGTGAGTTTTCTTTTAAATTCCCTACTTTGGCACAACAAAAAATTGGCAAATCAATGCTGGTCTACTTTAAAGAAAATAATGTGGAGGCCCGGCATGGTGGTTCACGCCTAGCACTCTGGGAGGCCAGACGGGTGGACTGCTTGAGCTCAGAAGTTTGAGACCAGCCTGAGCAAGAGCCAGACCCCACCTCTTAAAAAAAAAAAAAAAAGTGGGTATTCTGATGGGTGCCTGTAGTCCTAGCTACTGGGGAGGCTGAGGCAAGAGGATTGCTCAAGCCCAAGAGTTTGAGGTTTCTGTGAGCTATGACACCACGGCACTGTATCAAGGGCAACAAAGTAAGACTCTGTCTCAATAATGATAATATCATGGGCTTAGCACAGTGGCTCATACCTGTAATCCTAGCTCTCTGGGAGGCCAAGGCAGGTGGATTGCCTGAGCTCAGGAGTTCGAGACCAGCCTGAGCAAGAGTGAGATCCTGTCTCCAAAAATAGCCAGGCATTGTGGCAGGCACCTGTAGTCCCAGCTACTTTGGAGGCTGAGGCAGGAGGATCAATTGAGCCCAAGAGTTTGAGGTTGCTGTGAGCTATGATGCCATGGGTAAGAAAGTGAGATTCGGGTGGTGCCTGTGGCTCAGTGAGTAGGGGGTTCGAACCCAGCCCAAGCCAAACTGCAACAACAACAACAAAATAACTGGACATTGTGGTGGGCGCCTGTAGCCCCACCTACTCAGGAGGCTGAGGCAAGAGAATCACCTAAGCCCAGGAGCTGGAGGTTGCTGTGAGATGTGATGCCATAGCACTCTACCAAGGGTGACAAAGTGAGACTCTGTCTCAAAAAAGAAAAAAAAAGTGAGACTCTATCTGAAAGATAGAAAGGGAAGGAAGGAAGGAAAAAGAGAAGAAAAAGAAAGAAGGAAGGAAGGAAGGAAGGAAGGAAGGAAGGAAGGAAGGAAGGAAGGAAGGAAGGAAGGAAAAGGAAAGAAAGAAAGAAAGCAAGCAAGCAAAGTAAGAGGCAGCGCCTATGGTTCAAAGGAGTAGGGCGCTGGCCCCACATACCAGAGGTGGTGGGTTCAAATCCGGCCTGGCCAAAACTGCAACAAAAAAAAAAAAAAAAGAAAGAAAAGAAAAAGAAAGGTTTCCATCTCTTTCCACTATGACTATATTTTCTTTTTTCTTTCTTTCTTTTTTTTGAGACAGAGTCTCACTTTGTTGCCGTGGGTAGAATGCCTTGGCCTCATCATAGCTCACAGCAACCTCAAACTCTTAGGCTCAAGTGATTCTCTTGTCTCAGCCTCCCCAGTGGCTGGGACTATGGCACCCACCACAATACCCAGCTAGTTTTTCCATTTTTAGTAGAGACAGGTCTCACTCTTGCTCAGGCTGTTTTCGAACTCCTGAGTTCAAACCATCCACCTACCTCGGCCTCCCAGACTGCTAGGATTACAGGTGTGAGCCACTATGCCTGGCTTTTAAAGTGACTTTATTGGGATACATTTCCACATATAGTTATTACTGGCCATTCTGGGGTAGGAATGACTGCCAGAAATAATAGCACCATGATGGTGCCCACTAGGACAGCTAGGACCTGGCTGGTAGAGGAGAAACAAAGTTTGAAATGTACAGAGCCAGAAGTTAGTCTGAGGAAAATTCTTCCAGTCATCAAATTGGAAAACTCGTGAGCAGATAAAAACAGAAGGTTTTCCTCTCAGGAATATAATCAATTGGCCGGGCGCTGTGGCTGATGCCTGTAATCCTAGCACTCTGGGAGGCCGAGGTAGGTGGATTGCTTGAGCTCACGGGTTCGAGACCAGCCTGAGCAAAAGCGAGATCCCATCTCTAATATAAAATAGAAAAACTGGGCCGTGTGCGGTGACTCAAGCCTATTAATCCTAGCACTCTGGGAGGCCAAGGCGGGTGGGTTGCTTGAGCTCACGAGTTCCAGACCACCCTGAGCAAAAGCAAGACCCTGTCTCTACTAAAAATAGAAAAGCTGAGGCAAGAGGATCACTACAGCCCAAGAGTTGGAGGTTACTGTAAGCTATGATGCCATAGCACTCTACCCAGGGCAACAGCCTGAGACTCTGCCCCCCCACCCCCCAAAAAAATAAATAGAAAACCTGGGGCAGGCGGTGCACATGCTCAGTGGGTAGGGCACCGGCCATATACACCCAAGATGGAGGGTTCGAACCCCACCCAGGCCAGCTAAACAGCAATGACAACTGCAAAAAAAAAAAAAAAAAAAAAATAGCTGGGCGTTGTGGTGGGCACCTATAGTCCCAGCTAATTGGGAGGCTGAGGCAAGAGAATCGCTTAAACCCAGGAGTCTGAGGTTGCTGTGAGCTATGACGCTACGGCACTCTACCAAGGGTGATACAATGACATTCTGTCAAAAAAAAAAAAAAAAAGTTTTTAGAATTGTAACTGAGGCAGAACAGAATTGAGAGGCTGTTCCTGCTGTTCTCCAGAATCGCTGGTCTTTTGATAAAGTTTGGTGGACCTAATCCCCATCTCTGCATTTGGCTGACAGTGACAGGCGGCTGGACCCTCTTCATCCAGTAACACCCACACACCTGCTCACACACACGCACACACACACATAGTCCAGAAAATTCATAGAATCACAAAACTACCACAGATTGATTAAAAGCTTATCCCAAAGAGAATTATCTGTACTAATTAAGCTAATTTTCTTGTTGGTCCCCTCAGTGCCTTCTATTCCTTTAATGTCACCCCCAAAGAAATTGCAGAGGACAGCTTTGGGCCATTATTTTACTGTTCTCTCAGACAGAAGAGGTGGTTTTTCTTCCTTTTTAGACTTTGGGTATTTTAAGATTGTCATCATCATCTGTTATGCAAAAAAAAAAAAAAAAAAAACCTTTCTTTTTTTATGTTAATGTTTCATGAGCTCAACTTCCTTAATTTGTTCTATTGACATTTATAGAAAGAGGTAGGTTTTTAAAGATCTGGTACTCAAAGTTAATCGGATGCCACCTGAAGAGGGATGTGTTGTCCCTTAGAAATATATGATAATATCCTCCCCTAGTTTTGCCATCTAGAAGAAGAAACAAGAGGTATAATGATATACCAGATGGTGAAAAATAGGTTTGTGGCACCAAAATAGTGTTGTTTTTATTAAAAACTAGGCTAGTATTGAATGCCAGAGGCGTGAAACCCAGCGCTAAGAAGCTCCATGTTTCTCATTAATCTCGGCACATCTAACCCACCCACACGGCAGAGCAAGGTAGGCCCCTCAGCCCGCCTAGGGACTGTGCTTGCAGGCTGGCTCCTTGTCCCTGCTTCCTTTCCACAAGTCCCCACCAGACCGGAAGTCCTCAGCCCTGCCCTCGCTGATTCACCTCATTTCCTTCATACTGGATTCTAATGTCCAAGAACCAATAAGGCTGAAACTTTGACCTCCAAGGAGTCCTAGGCTTTTTTCAGCACCATTGATGGTACCAACCATTTTACATTTTCCCCTAGACCATTGGTAACCAGTCTCCTTTAAGCTCACCAACTTATGGGAAACCAGAATTCTCACGGCACTTCAGTTGTGATCAAAAAAAGAAAGGGCTTGGCTGGGCGTGGTGACTCATGCCTGTAGTACCAGCGCTGTGGGAGGCCGAGGCGGGCGGATTGCCTGAGCTCAGAGGTTCAAGACCAGTAGGAAGAGAAGTGAGCCAGAGTAAGACCCCGTCTCTACTAACATCAAAAACCGAGCATCGCCAGAGGACGAAGAAAATGAACAAAAAAGAGTACTTCAAACAAAGAAGAATGTACAAGCAAGTTGAAATTAAAAATTAAAAAAAAAAATGTTAAAAAAAAAAAAAAAAAGAAAGGGCTTGTGCCTGTAGCTCAAGTGGCTAAGGTGCCAGCCACATACACCAGAGCTGGCGGGTTTGAATCCAGCCTGGGCCTGCCAAGCAACAATGACACCTACAACCAAAAAATAGCCGGGCATTGTGGTGGGTGCCTGTAGTCCTAGATACTTGGGAGGCTGAGACAAAAGAATTGCTCAAGCCTAGGAGTTGGAGGTTGCTGTGAGCTGTGATGCCACTGCACTCTACCCAGGCTGACAGCTTGAGGCTCTGTCTCAAAAAAAAAAAAAAAAAAGAAAGAAAGAAAAAGAAAAAAGAAAAGAAAAGAAAGAGGCCAGGCAAGGTGTCTCATGCCTGTAATCCTAGCACTCTGGAAGGCCAGGGTGGGTGGATTGCTTGATTTCAGGAGTTGGAGACCAGCCTAAACCAGAGTGAGACCCCGTCTCTACTAAAAAAAAAAATAGAAAAACTAGCCGGGAGTAGTGGTGGGCACCCATAGTCCCAGCTACTCAGGAGGCTGAGGCAAGAGAATTGCTCAAGTCCTAGAGTTTGAAGTTGCTGTGAGCTATGATGCAGAGCACTCTACCCAGAATGAGACTCTATCTCAAAAACAAAAACAACAATAACAAAAAAATAAAATAAAAAGAAACAAAGAAACAAAGAAAAAAAAAAAAAAAAACAGAAGAAAAAAGAAACCAGAATTCAAGGTTAGGGGCTCTTTACCAACAAAGTCCTTATTGACCTATACCATCATGCTCTGAGTCAGGTAGCTTTGGCTGTGAAACCAACCATCAGGGCAGTGCCTGTAGCTCAGTGGGTAGGGCGCCAGACCCATACACCAAGGCAGGTGGGTTTGAACCTGGCCCAGTCCAGTTAAACAATGACAACTGCAACAATAACAAAAAAAAATAGTTGGGCATTGTGGCGGGTGTCTGTAGTCCCAGCTACTTGGAAGGCTAAAACAAGAGAATTGCTTAAGCCCAAGAGTTTGAGGTTGCTGTGAGCTGTGATCTCTATGGAGGGTGACATAGTGACACTCTGTCTCAAAAAAAAAACCAAAAACAAACAAACAAACAAACAAACCAAAAAACCCAACCATCACAAAACTTGGTGTCTTAAAACACCAACTTTTGATTTCACTTTCAATTTCTGTTTCTGCAGACCAGCAATCTAGGCTAAGCTCAGCTAATGCACTTGGCTCATGTGTATGTCTGCCAGATTGGCTGTGGACAGGCTGGTCTGGGTCAGTCTCAGCTCCTCAGACTGCTTGGTGGCACATCCCCAGCAGGCTATCCAGAAGGCAGCAGGGTTCCAGGAAAACAAACAGAAACAGCAAAATGCTCAGACCTAAGCCTGGACCAGGCACAATGTTAAGAATTCAACTGATCAAAGCAAGTCCCAAGATAAGTCCCAGGTTTTTAGACTACATCTCTTGATGAGAGGAGTTGCCCTTCATTTGAAAAGGAGTGGGAGGGAGGAGAGAGCAAGATGTCCGCCGAGTAACAGCTTCCCTGCATCTGGGCACCGTGAGTCTGGGGAGATAAGACTCCAGGCATCCCTGACTGCTGGGATCTGCCTATAATCATCCCTTTGAGGATACAGGGAGTCAGCGAGAGACTTCTGGACCCCAGGAGGAGGACAAAAACAGTGGAAAACTGGCAAGTGGTCGCATGTGTTCAATCAGTCTAATCCCACCGACAGCTGTAAGTACAGTAGCAGTGAGACTGCAAACCGGAAAGGCCTTACCTGTGAACTGTTTTGGTGTTTTTGCACTTGGCACTCAGTTGAACTGCCCTGGGGAGAGCTTGAGCAGGAGTGCAGAGAACTTTGGGCCTTGTCTAAGGCCCCAGACTGAGCCACTAAGCCGGATGGAACTAATAGTGTTTGGCTGCGGGCGGTAGGGAGCCATTGAGAGAGAACTGCCCCAGCAAGGTCTGCCCTCAGGATAGCAGAGCAAGGATCGGGCGGGAGCTAGTAACCTAGTGACTGAGCAGCCTAAAGGTAGGGACTGAGCCGCCTTACAGCCCTAACCCTTAGGAGCAGAGGGAGACCAGTTTTGGCACACTCGGTAAGTGGATAGCCACATCAGCAGTGATTCCAGCAACAAGCACTTTCCTGGGAAAGCTTCTGCTTAGCAAGTTTAGAAGTTTAAAGTGCCTTTTAAGAGGGCTGATGAGAGATTTAGGGTGTCTACCCTATGGGGTTTGAGAAATCAGCGAAGGCCTCCAGTCATATCAGCATTATGATTAACATCTCATACCCCAGAAGACCACCTGTTGCCCAGACAATATTCAACAAGATATATATACTGCTTTGTTTTTGGTTATTTTTTGTTTGTTTGTTTTTTGTTTATTTTGATGTTGTTGTTGTTTTGTTTTTTAATTTCAACCTTTTCCATGCAGATTTTTTCTTTTCTTTCTCCATTTTTCTAGTTTAAATACAATTTCCCATTGCTGCCCTTTTTAATAACTAGAACTTCATTTTTGCTAGTGTTTCTACCCCTATTATTTAGTTCTTTACCTAATTTTATCCTGTAAAGTTTTCTGTTTGCTTGTTTTGATTTGATTTATAGCATTTTTGTCTTTCCTCTCTACTTGGTGGAGGTGGGGTACTGTGTCTGATCAGGTTAGCAAAGAGCTGCTGACCTCAAGGGAACCACCCAACTGGGCACCACTAGAGGTTGGGGTTTTTTTAAGGTTGTGCCAAAGTACCCTACTGTACAAGTGTATGTCTCCCTCTTTCTGTGCCTCTCTTCTTTTTGTCAATATTCCTTTTCCCCACCCCCTATCCTTTCTCCAGTTTTCTTTCTTTCGTTCGTTCTTTCTTTCTTTCTTTCTTTCTTTCTTTCTTTCTTTCTTTCATCCCTTCTTGCTCTTTAACCTTCTCATCCTTCTGCTCCTGTACCAAAATGACTCATTGAAACCTTAGTCCACAGGCACAGGAACTTAAAGAGCAAGAGGAAGTGAAAGGAAAATTAGGGTGAGGAAACAGATAAAAGGAATCACTCATGAGGAAGAATCAGCAGAAAACTCCAGGCAACATGAAGAACCAGTCCAGA
>CAUYPK010058478.1:0-20474 GCA_963574355.1 Loris lydekkerianus | reverse complement strand
GAGGGAGGGTGATTGGTGGGATTACACCTGCGGTGCATCTTACAAGGGTACATGTGAAACTTAGTAAATGTAGAATATAAATGTCTTAACACAATAATTAAAAAAAGCCAGGATGGCTATGTTAACCAGTGTGATGAAAATGTATCAAACGGTCTATAAAACCAGTGTATGGTGCCCCATGATCACATTAATGTACACAGCTATGATTTAATAATAATAATAAAAGAAATATATAATGTTATGACCAAAAGAAAAAAAAAGAAGATCAAATGACAGTAAGTAGCTGGGTTCATCTCTTGGTTCTCTATTCTTTTCCCGACATCTACCTTTCTGGTTTTTTTTTTGCCAGTACCATGCTGTTTTGATCACTATTGATTTATAGTATAGTCTGAGGCCTGGTAGCGTGATTCCTCCTGATTTGTTTTTATTTCTGACTAATGTCTTGGCTAATCAAGGTTTTTTTCTGATTCCATATAAAATGAAGTATTATTTTTTGAGGTTTTTAAAATATGACAGTGGTGATTTAATAGGGATTGCAAATAAAATTCTATATTGGTTTGGGTAGTATGGACATTTTAACAATGTTGATTCTTCCCAGCCATGAACGTGCTATGTTTTTTCATTTGTTACCATCTTCAGCTATATCTTTTCTCAGAGTTTCATACTTCTATTTATAGAGATCTTTCATGTCCCTTGTTAGGTGAACTCCCAAATATTTCATCTTCTTTGGCACTGCTGTAAAAGGAATAGAGTCCTTAACTAATTTTTCAGCTTGACTATTGTTGATACATATAAAGGCTACAGATTTGTGAGTATTAATTTTGTAATGTGAGATGCTGCTGTATTCCTTGATTACTTATAAGTAACTTTGTAGTTGAATCCTTTGGGTTTTCCAGATATACAATTATATCATCTGCAAACAGTGAAAGTTAGATCTCCTCTGACCCTATATGGATACCCTGGATCAACTTTTCTTGCCAGATTATGATGGGTAAAACTTCCATTACAATGTTGAAAAGCAGTGGAGACAAATGGCAACCTTGTCTGGTTCCTGATCTGAGTGAAAATGATTTCAATTTAACTCCATTCAATTTGATATTGGCTGTGGGTTTGCTATAGATGGCCTCTATCAGTTTAAGAAATGTCACTTCTATACCAATTTTCTTTCTGATCATAAAAGGATGCTGGATGTTATCAAAAAAATTTTCTGCATCTATTGATAAAATCATATGGTCTTTGTTATTTAGTTTCTTTATGTGATGTAGTACATTAATAGATTTACAGATATTAAGCCATCCTTGGGATGCTGGGATAAAACCAACGTGATCATGATGAATAATGTGTTTGATGTGTTGCTGGATTCTATTTACTAGGATCTTATTGAATATTTTTCTTTCTATATTCATTAAAAATATTGATCTATAACAGGGGTGGCGAACAAGTTCGACTATGCACTCGGAGATCGCTCCTCAGAGCTCCCTCCTCAGAAGCAGCATAACAAAATCCAAACTTGGCAAAGAGCCACAGTATACAAAATAATGATAAGAGGCAAAGAGCCTAAATTCATTTTGGCCGGGAGCCACATGCGGCTCTAGCCGCGTGTTCGCCACCCCTGATCTATAATGTTCTTTTCTTGCTTGGTAATGATATTCTCTTGTTTAGTCTTTGCCTGCTTTGGGGATCAGGGTGATATTTGCTTCATAGAATGTGTTGGGAAGTATTCCTTCTTTTTCCATGCTTTGGAAAAAGTTATGTAATATAAGTACTAGTTCCCCTTTAAAGTTTATTGTAGAATTCCGATGTGAAGCTGTTTGGTACTGGACTCTTCTTTTGTGGGAGATTTCGTATAGTTGACGCTATTTCAGTACTTGATATAGGTCTGTTCAACATTTCTAATTCTTTCTGGGTAGGAAAGTGGTGTGCTTCCAAGTATTGGTTAATTTCTTTCAGATTTTTGTATTTCTGAGAATAGATCTTTTTGTAGTGTTCATTAAGAATATTTTGAATTTCTGAGGTGTATGTTGTTATTTCACCTTTGTAATTTCTAATTGATGAAATTAGGGATTTTAATTTTCTATTTCTGGTTAGACTAGCCAAGGGTTTATCAATTTTTTTAAACATTTCAAAAAACCAACTTTTTGATTCATTAATCTTTTAAATAATTCTTTTGTTTTCAATTTCATTTAATTCAGCTCTAATTTTGGTTATTTCTTTTCTTCTGCTGGGTTTGGGGTTGGAGTGTTCTTCCTTTTTCAGTTGCTAGATATGTCCCATTAAGTTGTTGACTTTCTCTCTTTCCGTTCTCTTAAGGAAGGCTTGCAGAGCTATAAGTTTCCCTCTTAGGACTGCCTTTGCAGTATCCCAGAAGTTCTGATTATTTGTATCTTCATTATCATGCTGTTCCAAAAACTTGATAATTTCCTTCTTAATCTCATCTTTGACCAAGCTATCTTTCATCATAAGGTTATTTAGTTTCCATGTCTTTGTATGAGTATGCAGCTTCCTATTTTTTGTGAGTTCAACTTTTATTCCATGATTATCTGAGAAAATACAAGGAATAATTTCTATTCTTTTAAATTTGCTGAGGTTAGACTTGTGACCTCAGATGTGATCAATTTTGGAAGATGTTCCATGGGCTGATGAGAAGAATGTGTATTCAAGTTTGTTAGGATGAAATGTTCTGTACATGTCTATTAAATTCAATTGTTGTATGGTGTAGTTTAAGTCCAGAATTTTTTTCTTAGTTTTTTATTGGAGGATATACCCAACACTACCAAAGGGATGTTAAAATCTTTGACTATCATGGTGCTGGAAGATATCAAATTTTTCATGTCTGTTCAGGTCTTGCCTATAAATTGAGGAACATTTTGGTTGGGCACATAAATGTTAATCATTGATATCTCATCATGGTGAGTGTTTCCCTTAACAAATATGAAGTGACCATCCTTGTCTTTCATTACTTTTGTTGGTTTAAAGACTAACGTATCTGCAAATAAAATTTCAACCCCTGCTTTAATTGGTTTTCTGTTTGCCTGGATTATAGTTGTCCATCCCGTCACCCTGCATCTATATTTATCCTTTAATATAAGATGAGATTCTTGTATGCAGCAGATATCTGGCCTGCGTTTTTATATCTAGTCAGCCAACCTGTGCCTCTTTAGTGGATAATTTAACCCATTCACATTAATTGAGAATATTGATAAGCCTACTAGTATTTGGGGTGTCAAGTTTTTCAAAAGGCCAATGGACATTTTCAATCCTTTCATCACTATAGAAGGTGGGTGTTGATCAATAATTTTGAGTGAGTTTACTTTGGTGGTAAAGCATTGTGGTGGTCATTGTGGAGGATGTGTCTGAGAATATCTTAAAGAACTGGTTTAGTTAAGGCAAATTTTTTCAACGTTTTTGACTTCTCCATCATAAATGAAACTCAGTTTAGTTGGATACAGGATCCTGGACTGAAACTTGTTTTGTTTTAGGAGACTGAAAGTTGATGACCATCCTCTTCTGGCTTGAAAAGTTTCAACAGAAAGATCTGCAGTCTTTCTAATATTTTTCCCCTTGTAGTTCATGATTTTCTTATGCTTGGCTGCTTGCAGGATTTTCTTCTTCATGTTAACTTTGGCAAAGTTAATTACAATGTGTCTAGAAGATGCTTTATTTGAGTTGAGTCTTGCTTGGGTTCTGAAACTGTCTGCTATCTGAATTTCAGTATCTCTTGCCATGTTTGGAAAGGTTTCCTCTAAAATCTCTAGGAGTAGAGCATCTGTGCCTTTCATATCATTCTCATTGCCTTTAGGAATTCCAATAAGGTGAGTGTTTGCTTTTATGGAGTGGTCCCACAACTCTCTCAATTAATTATTCATCTTTGCTCTCCATTTATCTTCCCTCTTTGAGCATTTGGGAGTGTTCAAAAGTTTTGTCTTCAATTTCTGAGATCCTTTCTTTGGCTTGCTCCATCCTATTACTAAGGGATTCTACTCTATTTCTCAAGTCTTTGAGGGATGCAAATTCTTGCCTCTATTTGTCAAAATCTTTGATGATTTTATCTTTGAATTCATTGAATTTTTGAGCCAACTTTTGAATTACTTCTTGAATTTCTAATTCTAATTTTGCTTCAATTCTGTTAATCCTATTTGCTATCCAAATTCTGATCTCAATTTCTGACATCTCAGCCATTTGTTTATGAATAGAATCTTCTATTGCATCTCCTTTGTCATACCTTGGGCAAGTTGATCAACTCTAGTTATTCATGTTGCCCCAGTTTTTCTGCTGATTCCACCTCATGATTATTTTTCACCATTTGTTTAGAGAGGCTTGCAAGGTGGGATTAAATTGAGGGCTCCTGGAGATATAATTAATTATCCCTTTACCAGAGTGCTAGGACTGGTGACTGTGGCTTTTCCCCTATGACTTTACCAAGGTCCCACTCAGTACTATAGTCTGAGACTCTTGGGACCCAGTGGTATGATTGGGGTAGGTGGGTCTGTCTTGTATTTATCTAGACTCTGACCAATCCTAGTGGATCAGTGACTTTGGTCAAAATGTCAGCTGTGCAGGAATACAGGCAACTAAATCACCCTGCCCCCCACTGGCAATAACTGGGAGAGGAGAATCAGACCCTCCCTTTACAACACAGCCAGGATATAACCTTGGAGAGTCCCCAGGTTGATAGGCTCAGATTGAGATTCCAAACCAATTGTTCTAGTCAGCACATAGTTCAAGTGGGAGAATTCAAAAGGTGTCCATCAGCTGGAAAGCAGGGGGTCCACTGGCAGCTCAAGTGTGACTTGTTCCTGTCATCTGTGGAGTCAGAAAGGCCCACCCAGCAAAAGAATTATTCCATGGGAACTGGTGCCTCTTTTCCCACTTTGGATCACTGTCACTACCAGTCACTGGTTAACCTGCAGGGCTGCAGCCCAGCTCTCTCTAATACTCAAGTACACCAGGCATTTGCACCTAAGTCAAAGAGCAGACAATGCCTCCCTGCCTGGGCAGTCTCACTGTGTGGCCTGCAGGGGAGACTAGTTCAGGTCTGATTCTCTTTAGTGATCATTGGAAACTGGGGAGTGTTCCACCTGTGTCTTTACCCAGCTGAGGGTTACCATGGAGGAGTGTGGGTCTCTTCCTCATAGACCATGCCTTTGCCTTGGCCACACTCCACCTCTGGAACCCATTCAGGTCAGGTTCCCTCCATGTTCCAAAGAATTGGGGAGGTGTCTCTTCTAAATTTGACCCCAGTGGGAAGGACTGTTGAACCACCCCCACTGTTAGGAGTGGCGCTGCCACGGTTGAGGGTGGTGCCGCTGGTCTGGGGTACTGCTGTGCACAGGTCACAGGAGTCAGGCAGGGAACCAGAAGGCAGAGATGGCCTCATGGGTCACAGGAGCCAGGCACTGAGCCAGAGGCACAGCCACTGGTCACGGGCCAGGCCACAGGAGCCAGCAGAGAGTCGACGGTGGGTGGATTGGAAGTTCAGGAAGGTAGGGAGAATATTAGTTCAACTTTTGGCCCAGGAAAGAGTGCCTGGGCTTGCAGCAGTATCTCTCTGTTGAGGGAGCCCAGGCCCTCAGTTGTTCTCTCCACTTTGGTGAAACAAAAGGTCCTCTGTTCACTACTCAGATCATGAGGGGGAATAATTCCTGTCCTCTTTGGGGTGGGTTTTGTACATGAAATTTGTTTCCTTGGAGTCCCAGCTTGCCTCAGCAAGGGTGATGTGAACCTATCAATCTTCTTTCTCAGCTCAGCTCCTGATCTTCCACTTTATTGGGTTGGTTCTGGCCATTATTTCTCCCTCTGGATGGGAGTCTCTGCTGAAAGCTGACTTCAGTTGGCCATCTTGCCTCTTCCTCTACTTTTTCTATTTTTAGTAGAGGTGGGTTACACTCTCCATCAGTCTGATATTGAATTCCTGAGCTCAAGTGATCCACCCCCTTCATACTCCTCTCTCAGAGTGTTAGGATTACAGGCATGAGCCACTCTGCCTGGTTAGAATGAACTAATAATCAAAAAATTCTCTGGGGAAAAAAAAAAAATTGAATTGAAATTCTGAACTCAATAAGTTTAATAAAACACAAAATAAAACAGTATTTTGGGCAATAAAAACACTCCAAATCATCAGTTATAATTAGAATGTCTAATTATTATTAATTCTTGTGACATAATTATTAATTTTTAAAAAGCGGTTGTTTAAAATATACTACTGAGTGGCCATATGCAGTGGCTCATATTTGTAATCCCAGCACTCAGAGAGGCCAAGGTGGATGGATCCCTTGAGCTCAGGAGTTGGAGATCATCCTGACCAAGAGTGAGACCTTGTCTCTATAAAAACAGAAAAATTAGTCTGGCGTTGTGGTGGCCACCTGTAGTTTCAGCTAGTCAGGAGGTTGAGGGAGTAGGATCACTTGAGCCTAAGAGTTTGTTAAGGTTGCTGTGAGCTACGATGACACAACAGTACTCTACCCAGGGCAAAAAGTGAGACTCTGTCTCAAAATAAATTAATTCATTAAAATAAAATATACTGGTGACTTTGCCCAATGTAGTCCTATCTGTTTTCCAGAAACTGAGTGGGTACTTTTAACTGTAACTATTAGAAAAATAAAAAGATGCTTTGGTCAAATGGAGGAAAGAGAATGTCATTCATGTGAATACCCAGCCCTAACTCATGCTCTTGCCCTTGAGAGTATCTGTATTCTACAATCAAAAAGAACCACCTTGTGGGGAAAAAAAGAGGTATTTTCCTTTTACAACATCCTTGATGATGTTCATTCTATTCCATTTTAGCAGTGTGGTTGAAGAGTTTCAGATTGGTAATATGAAAATATAGATGATAGCAATTATTATAATGATAATACCATTCCCTAAACATTATCTTGTAAAGAAGAGAATACTTAACAACTTTATTTATACTAGTGTATGATGGCAAGGCTGGTATGTCTTCATTTAACTTATGAATAACAGATAGATTCAATAACATTAAATGACTTATCTAAAGGCACACTCCCAGTAGGTGCCAACATTCAATCATCAGATAACAATCCTAAGACAAATTTTATTAGCTGCCTTTACTAATGATTCTAGATCAGTGGTTCTCAACCTTCCTAATGCCATGACCCTTTAATATAGTTCCTGTGGGTCATGAACCACAGGTTGAGAACTACTGTTTTAGATCTACCACTAGCTTTCTGATCAAAAGTTGGCAAGCAACCTTGTAGCATCCCTGAGCATTTGGGCCAAACAATAAAACATATTTAATTTAATAAGAAATTACCATTTCTACAGTGTCTATAGCATTTCGTATTCTTACAAACAATGAGCAGAAATATTCATAATTGTTCAATATTCTGACTAGTACTTGGTATTATCATCACATTATCAAAGTATAACCATTCTAATAGGTTTATAGCAGCATCTCATTAGCATCAACTAATGGTTCAAAATCAAAAGGTAAATCAAAAAATATCTTGAGATAAATGAATATGGAAACATAACATATCAAATATATGAGATATAACAAAAGTAGTTGTACGAGATAAGTTTATAGCAATAAATCCCTACATTAAGAGGAAAAAAAGATCTCAAAAAATTTTTTGACTTTATACTTCAGGGAACTAGAAGTTGTTTCTAACCCCAAAGTCAGAAAAGAAAGAAAATAATAAAGCTCTGAACAGAAACAAATAAAATAGAGAGACTAGTAAAATAATAGAAAAGATCAATAAACTAAGAAGCAGTTTTTTAAAGGATACAAAAAAATCAATGATCTTTTAGCTAGACTAACTTAGAAAAAGAGACTCAAGTGGGCGGTGCCTGTGGCTCAGTGAGTAGGGTGCCAGCCCTATATACCAAGGGTGGTGGGTTCAAACCTGGCCCCCGCCAACCTGCAACAAATAAATAGCCACGCTTTGGGGTGGGCATCTGTAGTCCCAGATACTCAGGAGGCGGAGGCAAGAGAATCACCTAAGCCCAAGAGCTTGAGGTTGCTGTGAGCTGTGATGCTATGGCACTCTAGTGAGGGTGACAAAGCAAGAGTCTGTCTCTAAAAGTAAAAAAAAAAAAAAAAAAAAAAAAAAATTAAAAAAAGAAAAAAGAAAAAAAGACTCAAATAAGTAAAATTATAAATGAAAGAGGAGACATCACAACAGACAACATGGAAGTGAAAAGGATCACAAGAGTCGACTATGCACAATTATCTACTAACAGATTTGATAACCTGGAAGAAATGGATAAATTCCCGGAAGCAAACAACCCATAAAAATTGTATCAAGAAGAAATTGAAAATCAGAGCAGACAGTAATGAGTAAGGATATTGAATCAGAAACCTCCACAAAAAGAAAAGCTCAGGACCTGATGGCCTCACTGGTGAATTCTACCAAACAGTTAAAGAAAAATTAGCACCAATTCTTTCTGACATTTTCCAAAATACAGATGAGGAAGGAATACTTTCAAATTCATTTTAAGTGGCCAGAATTACCCTGATTCCAAAGCCAGACAAGGACACTATAAGAAAAGAGAACTGCAGACTAGCATCAAGGATGAACATGTATGCCACTGTCTTCAGCAACCTGAAATCAACAGCACAGCAAAGGACCCAGGGCAGGTTATCTCTGGGATGCAAAAATGACTCATCATACACAAGTCAATAAATGGGATCCACTATGTTAACAAAATAAAGAGTAAAGATCATAATCATCTCAGTAGATTCAGAAAAACGTCTGACAAAATTCAATATCATTTTATGGTAAAACTCAACAAATTTAAGTATAGAAGACATGTATGTCACCATAGAAAGACTGTGTGTGACAAGCCTGAAACTGACATCGTACTCAATGGTGAGAGGCTGAAAATTTCTCCTCTAATTCAGGAACAAGACAAGGAGGTTCACTCTCAGCATTTTTATTTAACACAATACTAGAAATCCTAGCCAGAGCAGTTAGGCAAGAAACAGAAATAAAAGTCACCCCCAAAAGAGACTAAGGAAAATGTCTTTGTTTGCAAAGGACATAATTGTATATACATGGAAAGCCCTTAAATACCCATTAGAAGACTGTGAGGAGTAATGAACAAATCTAGTAAAGTTATAGAGTTCAAATCAACATATAAAAATCAGTAGCATCTCTGTATGCCAACAGCAAACTGCTTGAAAAAGAAATTAAGAGTTCATTCACATTTATAGTAGTATCAAAAATAAAATAAAATACTTAGAAATAAATTTAATTGAAAGGGCAAAAAAATCTTTACACTACAGGCTATGAAATGTTAATAAAAAAAATTGAAGAAGACATAAGTAGAAAGATATTTCAAGTTCATGAACTGAAATATTTACTATTGTTTAAAAGTCCATACATTTTTAAATGATATTTTCACAGAAAATAGAAAAATATACTAAAATTCATTCAAAACCACAAGGGACACTAAATACGTAAGGAAATCTTGAGCAAAAAAGAACAAAACTGGAGGCACATTTTTACTTGATTTCAAGATTTATTAGAAAGTTGTAGTAAAAAAAAACAGCATGATACTTGCATACAAGTAGTCATATTGATCAATGGAGCAGAATAGGGGGGCCAGGAAATAAATCCATGCATTTAAGGTCAATTAATTTTCAACAAAGATTATCAAGAAGGAAAAATCCCTTAAATAAATAATATAGTGAAGACTATATTTTCACATACAGAATAATGAATTATACCATTATCTCACAGCAGTTATAAAAACTAACCCAAAATAGATTCAATACATTAATATCTGAAACTGTAACACCACTGGAAGAAGACAGGGGAAAAGCCCCATGAGATTGGTCTGGGCAATGATTTTTTTAAACATGCTCCCCAAAAGCACAGTCAACAAAAGCAAAACTTGACAAGTGGGGTTAAATAGGACTAAAAAGCTTCTGCACAGCAAAGGAAACTATCAACAGAATAGAGACAATCTGAAGAACCGGAAAAAGTATCTGGAAGTCATATATCCAGTAAGGGATTTATATTAAAAATATATAAGGAACTCAAACAACTCAGCAGCAAGGAAACAAATGACTCAATCTAAACGTGGGCAAAGGACAAGAATAGGCATTTCTACACAGAAGACATAGTGGTCACTGGGTATCTGAAAAAATGCTCCACATCACTAATCATCAGAGAAATGCAAAACACAGGTACAAAAAGATATTACCGCACACTTAATAAAATGACTATTATCAAAAAAATAAGTATTGATGAGGATGTTCAGAAATGGGAATCTTTATACACTGTTGACAGAAATGTAAACTAATTTAGCCATTATGGAAAAAAGCATAGAAACTTCCGCCAAAAAAAGAAAATTAGAACCATTGTCTCAGTTCTACCTCCATCAAGCTGGGAAAAAAGAAACACTTATTTCTGCTTCCTTTTATTTAAAAAAAAAAAAAAAAGGAAGGAAGGAAAAAAGAAAGATTGTTACCAGACAAAGGAGTCTGGCCACCTGTCACCGCCCAGGCAATATCTAGAGACAACGAATTAGGTCCACTGAGCTTTATTGTTAGAAGACCAGCAATTCTGGAGTAGCCTTTCCAAGACTGTTCTGCTTCAGTTACAATTGCAGTAATTTTTATAATGGGATACAAGAAAACAAATGTAGAAAATTTTAACTTTACCTAAAATAATCATCAAAGGAAATAACATTAAAGTAGCCTTTAACAATGTAGCGATACTTACCTTCCAAGTGTTACTACCTCCCCAAAGTCTTTTGAGACAACCATCCTCACAACCATGGCAAACCCTTAACCAGATAATCACAGGAAGTGTGTGGGTAAAGAATGTGGGCTGAGCAGACCAGGTCAGCTGCACCGCGTGAGTCCAGCCTCCAGACTCCATCTCAGAGGCTGCTTTTCTGGCTTCAATCTCACTTTTTTTCTGGTGCATAATTATTTTATATAAACTTAACCTTATTAATTCCCTTCATATATTAAATTTGCTTAGATTTTATTTTTATTTGTCTTTTCCATTAGTTCGAACCTTTAATGATTCGTGTATTTTCGTACTTCACTGATGACATAGTGATATGAAATAGATGAGACTTTTAAATCCTTAATAATGGTTTGAAAGAGATTCCAAGAGGAGGCTGCCAGCCTCAACCCTCACCTCACTGCTACCCTACTTCCGTTCCCCTCATTCATCTAAGTAAGTATATCTGAGATAGACTTTTCTTTTACCTAACTAGGTCAGCTAATGGCTTTGATTGATTTTGTATTCCACATGACAACAAATAAACTGTGTACATGCTGTCCACTTTTTATACTTTACTGATTCTTTGGGGCATGTGCTTCTGCTTTTGGCATGAGGATGGACAGACTCCATAATCCCATTCACATAGAGCACTGATTTCCACCCCAGTTGGATTACCAGGAGCCTAGTGGATTTTCTATCTAGAGAATAAGTTCTAGAACATTAAAAAGAAGAGCCATTCCCTTACATGCAGACAGCATGATAAACTGCCCTGATACAGCAGGGCAGGACGCCTGCCCCTGAACCTGCACGAAGGTCGTGAAGGAGCTAAGGAAATCCCACCCCAAACATGACCACTAAATTTAAGTCTAAAGAATACCTTGAATTAAAGGCCAGAAAGCGTTTGGATGGGGCTTCCCTCTATCTACGTAAAACCAAACTTCCCTGATCAAAAAGATCAAAGGGGGACCACTGACTTCCTTTCCTCCCCCTGAATCCCCGCAGACCTGGCCCAAGTCATTTCAAACACAGGTCTCTCGGGTTAGTTTACAAGTCCATCCGTTTCCCCATCTGTTCCTCCTCCCCAGCAACCACTTGCTGCACCCACAAGTGCACCCCACATTCTTCCCCTCCCTTCAAAAAGGCACCTGCAAAGTCTCTGACCCTCACTGAGGCACTGGGGAATCACTCCTGTGCTTCTCCCCATGCACATGGTGTTTGGAAACAAACATTTCTCTCATAAATCCATCTTAATTGTTAAGTTGATCTTTCAGCAAACTCTCTGGGGAGAGTGTAAATGCAGAAAAAAACTTTGGAATTAATTCAACCAGTTGATATTGTTAATATGACAGAAAATCCATTTTCTCAAAATGGCAAATATTCTCTATAATATCTTATACTTAACTTACTTTCTAAAATGGTTTATCTTTCAGTTTATATTTCAGCATAAATTTCAGTTTATCTTTCAGTTTATATTTCAGTTTATATTTCAGCATAAATAATACTTTTTCATTTCAAATTATCTCAAATGCTGTATTAATGATTCTAAATTAATAAGGCTTTGCCATATTTCAGCTATTCCATAATTAAACTGGCTTTTTTTATCAGCTTAGAATTAAAGTCCTTTAATTGAGAGATAAATTAAAAATAGCAAAAATTAATACAACATAAATTATATTGGGGTATCACTTTCCAGATTTTTTTAGGCACTATGATAGAAACATTTCTAAAAATCTTCTTTTGTTATATATAGCAAATTTTCTATTTTGTATTTCTTCCCAGCAAGTAAACATTTTCAAACAAATATAGAGAGTCATGGAATAAGGGAATGCTTAAAATCATTTTTAAACTCAACCCTTCCCAGGGTCCATAAATATAGATGCTAATCATATAAATTCCTGTGAAGTAGTGGTAATATAAGATCATACAAAAAGTTAAAAGAAAAATTCTGAAGTGCAAATGTTCAAAAGTGTTTTTTAATAAATTATATTATTTCAGTTTTAAATGTGTGTGTTTGTAATTTTTAAAAATACTTGCTAGTTGTAATCTTACATGAGAATAGATATATTGATATATCCAGGCATTTGTTTTGCATATATATATTTCTTTGGTATATGTAGATATGTATACATGTATATACACATTTCTTTTTTGTTTATGAAAATGAGTTTCTGATCATCTGTTGTCAGGTGATATGACTAGATCTATACCAGTAAGTTGAGATAAATTCAAGCAAAGCCTCCTAACGTATGAATACGTAGCACAGTGTGTATGCACACTCACAGTTGGGCCACTTAGAAATGAACATATTTGACACCACAAAATATGACTAGTGGGTGTAATAAATACTTGGAATTAAGGCCATTCGAGATCAGAAGGCATTTAGAAGTAGCTTTCCTTCTATCTACATAAGATCAGACTGCCTGGATCAAAAGATCAAGGGAGCAACTCATGTCCTTTCCTCTCCCTATAATCTCAATGTATTGCAGAAAAGGAAATCAAGAATGCAACCAGACCTGGCCCAAATAATTTTAAACACAATGTGAGAATTCAGAAATCTACAGTCCATCTGTTTCCCACCTATTTGCCTCCCCCGCAACCATTTGGTGCACCTATATTCGTTCTGCCTCCTTAATCATCCTTGAGATCTTGGGCAATCATTCTGGATTCTCCCCCCATGTGCATGGTATTTGGAAATAAACATTTTTCTTATTAATTTAAAAAAAATTAAGAATTTGGATAAAAAAGGATTTTTTTCCCCAGACTATTCAAACCAGGTCAAGAGTTTTTACCCTGGGGTCCATAAATAGATTTTGTCTTCTCAATATGTCTCCCCGTATTTATTTATTTATTTATTTATTTTTTCATTTTTAAGGAACAGAATTCAGAGGTTTCATCAGAATTTTAGTGCCAGCTATGACCCAGGGAAGTGCAAGCACTCCTTAGCCAGGTGAGGGCAAAAATACGTATCTGAGCAATCTCCCTAAGGTTTGCTGGACATAGTCCACTTCCTTATAGATTGAGAAGACGAAGTTGTATTCAAATAGAAAAGGAAGGTGTCTCTCTTTCTGTCACCACAAACCCAGACCATCTTTTTAAATATTAATATTCATGAATATTTTGTATTTGTTCTACATTTTTGACAAATCTCAGGAATTTCCAAATAGGAAAACATGAAATTATGGCTATTTATTTACTGACGGTAATACAGGGTTCCCCATTCAAGGCTGGACAAGAGACCCCAGTTTTCTTAAGCCTGGGCAGTTTCATGAATACCCTGAGCTTTTGCCAGAGCTGGAGAGGCTGCATTTGTCAATAATGCTCATTAACATTGAAAAAGTATTTCATCCTGGCCAAATGTAATTCTCAAGACGTAATACCCCTAGACAAAGGACCCAGATGAAGTCTCCCCACTTGGATCTTTCCCTCTGCCAGAGCTCTGGTGCTTTTTAGTCTTTCTGTCCAGAAGCTCCAGTGCTTTTTATTCCTTCCCTTCTGTCTAATAAAATCCCATCTTACCACTGATCTGGGGGCCCTGGGTTCAATTATTTAAATCCCTGAGACCAAGGACCTCCTGAAGGAAGAAATTCCCTGACATCAGTTTAGCCACAGGGATGACATGCCTACTCCCTACACAAATGCCCAGGAGGAAAACTTCCTCTTATAGTTATACATATTTAAATGTCTAAGAAAAAAATTGTAAACTTAGCACACTTTAACTTTCTGACTACTCCTGCATTAAAGGTGGTACCAAAAACTTTTATTTAACATGAAATACAAGATATGTTGAAGAAGGAATTTGAACACTTCCCCCAAAGAACAACTGGAAAAGCTAAAGAAGGTATTTTAAATCTGTGTATCAAGAAAAAGCAGAGTGAAAGAGATGGTGAGGAATTAGGTAGTTGAGGATACCAAGAAGAAAATCCAGAGGTATGAACTTTGGGTTTGGATATGTCCTGGGGAATCTGCTTATGCTGATCACAGGGGAGGCTGGAGAGAGGCTACGAAGATGAACACTGTGCTGCCAGGCTCAGAAGGAAACAGCCAGGAGCAGAACCCAGTAAGAAGGGGGAACTGATTAGAATTGTGAAGAGTAGCCCAGTAGGAGAGCAGTTCTCAAGGAGTGGTTCCTGCATCCCAAGTAATTTCTCCTCACCTAAGTTCCAGAAGGAAGGGCAGAGAAACAAAACAATAAAAAATACAGAAAAGATCTAGCACATGTACACTGGAGTCAGAGTCTGTATAGGAAAACAGGCTGCTCAGCATTTCACTCTGACTCACATGCTCGTATGTGTATGTGTGTATGTGCATAAGAGTGTGTATGTGTATATGAACATGTGCGTATATGCATGCATGTGTACCTGAATATGTGCGTATGTGTGTGCATGTGTATATGAATATGTGCGTATGTGTGTGCATGTGTACATGAATATGTATATGTGCGTGCATTTATACATGAGTATGTGCATATGTGTGTGCACGTATACATTAATATGTGCGTATGTGCGTGCATGTGTACATGAATATGTCCGTATGTGTGCATGTGAATATGAATATGTGCGTGCATGTGTATATGAATATGTGCGTATGTGCATGAATGTGTATATAAATATGTGCATAAGTGCGTGCATGTGTACATGAATATGTGCGTATGTGCGTGCATGTGTACATGAATATGTGCATAAGTGAGTGCATGTGTACCTGAATATGTGCGTATCTGTCTGCATGTATACATGAATATGTATATGTGCGTGCATTTATACATGAATATGTGCGTATGTGCGTGAATGTATACATGAATATGTGCATATGTGCGTGCATGTGTACATGAATATGTGCGTATGTGCATGCACGTGTATATGAATATGTGCATGTGTGTGCATGTGTGTATGAATATGTGTGTGTGCGTGCATGTGTACATGAATATGCATATGTGCATGCATTTATACATGAATATGTGCATATGTGCGTGCATGTATACATGAATATCTGTGTATAAGCATGCACGTGTATATGAATATGTGCATATTTGCGTGCATGTATATATGAATATGTGCGCATGTGTGTGCATGTGCACATGAATATGTACATATGTGCGTGCATGTGTATATGAATATGTGCATGTGTGTGCATGTGTACATGAATATGTACGTATGTGCGGGCATGTGTACATGAATGTGTGTAAGTGCATGCATGTGTATATGAATATGTGCGTAAGTGCGTGCATGTGTACCTGAATATGTGCGTATGTGTCTGCATGTGTACATGAATATGTATATGTGCATGCATTTATACATGAATATGTGCGTATGTGCATGAATGTATACATGAATATGTGCACATGTGCGTGCATGTGTACATTAATATGTGCATACGTGCATACATGTGTATATGAATATGTGTGTATGTGCATGCACGTGTATATGAATATGTGCATGTGTGTGCATGTGTGTATGAATATGTGCGTGTGTGCATGCATGTGTACATGAATATGCATATGTGCATGCATTTATACATGAATATGTGCATATGTGCGTGCATGTATACATGAATATCTGTGTATAAGCATGCACGTGTATATGAATATGTGCATGTGTGTGCATGTGTATATGAATATGTGCGTATGTGCGTGCATGTGTATATGAATATGTGCATAAGGGTGTGCATGTGTATATGAATATGTGTTTATGTGGGTGCATATATGTGCAAGTGTGCATGTGTGTGCATGCATGTGTGTGTGCCTCTGTGTGTTCATGTGTATATGAATAGTGTGTATGTGGGTGCATGCATGTGTGAGTGTGCATGTATGTGCATGCATGTGTGTGTATGTGTGTATGTGTATGCATGTGTGTCTGTGTGTGTGCGTGTATGTGTGCATGTGTGTGTGCATGTGTATGTGCATGTATGTGTGTGTATGTGTATGCATGTGTGAGTGTGCATATGCATGTGTGTATGTGTGTGCATGTGTATATGAATATGTGTGTATGTGGGTACATGTATGTGCAAGTGTGCATATGTGTGCATGAATGTGTGTGTATGTGTATGTATATGTATATGAATATGTGCATATGTGGGTGTATATATATGTGAGTGCACATGTATGTGTGTGCATGTGTATATGGATATGTGTGTATGTGGGTGCATGTATGTGTGTGTATGTGTCTGCATGTGTGTATGAGTATATCTGTGTATGTGTGTGTGTCTGTGTGTGTCTCTGTGTGTGTCTGTGTGTGTATGTATGTGTGCATGTGTGTATCAGTATATCTGTATGTGTGTGTGTCTGTATGTGTTTCCCACACCAAGAAACTCTCCAACTGTCCACACACCAACCTGGTGTATTAAATTCAATTATGACACAAACTACCTACATTAATGCAATCCCACAGACTAAGGGCTCAGTCTCACATGACAGTTCCCAATTTAAACACCAAATACAACTAGCAGGTCCCTATAATTAACCACATTTTCTGTCTGACATGGCCAAAAATCAGGGGTTCCATGACCCCTCCTCAAATTCAAGAACTTTCTGGAATGGCTCAGAGAACAGTGAGCTCCAGAACAACCCTGCTTTCTACTTCTCTTCTGTGGGAGATGAGAAGACAGTGAGCCTTCACACAGTGGTGAAAAGACAGGGAGCCTTCACACAGTGGTGAGAAGACAGTGAACCATCACACACTGGTGAGAAGACAGGGAGCCATCACACAGTGGTGAGAAGACAGGGAGTCATCACACAGTGGTGAGAAGACAGGGAGCCTTCACACAGTGGTGAGAAGAAAGTGAACCTTGCACACAGTGGTAAGAAGACAGTGTACACGGTGGTGCACTTTGCTCTACACAGCAATCCTACAAATGTTGGGTTCACCATCAGGGCCAAACCTACACCCACTGCCTCTTCCTTGTGGCACCTCAAACCCACTCTGTGGTTTCCAAGAACCAGCAAATAGTCACCTTCCATTAAAACGCTGGGGGCTCACCAGGCTGTGGCCACGGGGCGCCCACTCACTCAAGGGCTGCTAATTAAGCACCACATAGCCCTGATTTGGGCACCAGGGAACAAAAAGACAAAACTCCCCACCCTGTGACACTTACATTCTAATGGACAAAACAGAAGATCATCCTAGGCTATAGTTATGATTCATCTTTCATAGGAAAGTGTGAGTGATTATAAATTGGTTTCACAGTAGTACTGAGTACATTGGATTTTTTTTTCCTTTCCTGAGATACTTTACTAAGAAGAATATTTTCTAGCTTCATCCATGTAAACATAAAAGAGGTAAAGTCTCCATTTTTTTTTAATGCTGCATAGTATTCCATGGTATACATATACCATAATTTGTTAATCCATTCATGGGTCAATAGGCAACTATAGCCTAGGATGATGGAGGGAAGGGGAGAGAGGGGGGAAGGGATGAAGGTGGATCAATAGAGGGAGGGTTAATAGGGGGACCACATTTATGGAGCACATTGCAAGTACAAGTTGGATCTATCAGGTGTAGAACACAAATATCTTAACACTGCAATTGGGTAAATGAGGTGAAAGCTATGTTAATTAGTAGGATGTAAGTGCTCCAATTTGTATAAATAATCAACACATTGAATCCCATAATGGCATAAATGTATTCATGACCTATGTACAAATAACTTAATAAAAAAATTATTAATGTAAAAAAGCAAAACTTTTAGGTAGTTTGTTAATATGTTTCATATTTCTCTAAAATAAAACCATTGCTATTTGGACCAGGAAAAAAACAAACAAACAAACAAAAAAAAAAAACAGAAGATCAACAAAGCACAGGAAATGAAGTAATTTGTGCGCCACTCTGGGTGTGGGAGTGGGAAGGCAGGAGGCCGTGAGCCAGTGGGGGGAAAGGTGGGCAAGGAGTTGCCAGGACAGAGCTTGTTGAGCAGATGATTAGAGCATCTGACTTTTCAAAGCCCTGAAGTTGTAAGTCCCGAACTTCCATGCTTGACTTACACAACTTCTGAGAGAACACCAGGGGTACTAAACACACTTCCCACAGCTCTGAAAACCCTGGAATCCCAGATTGTTTAGCTATTGTTTTAGGGGTTGTATGTGGACATTAGTGCTAGGTAGACAAACACTTTCATGGTTTCTGTTCTTTGAGTGTGTTTTGAAACAGTCTAAAGTGAAGTAGAAATATTTTAGTCAAACAAACCAGCTCCTTCGTTTTCTATCTTCTGATACTTTCTGCTGCTGTTTGTGAGAGGTTCAGGCAAACTGCAATTACAGCCAGCTCATAATACTGGAAGCTCATGGGAACCACAGGTTGACAAAATACAGTTTCTGCATATGGAAATACATTTGGGCGACTGGAAACTCTCTTATCAGAAAATCTAGTGCTCATTTTCCTCATCAGCTAAATTGTTCCAAAACTTTACAAATATGAAATATATCAGCTTTTAGCATCTCTAATACATTTCTTTATTGCAGACAGCTTTTCGAATCACTTTAAAACCGCGGGATTGGAGTTGCTATGAGTTGCATTTTATCAGCACAAATGAGGGTGCCTTTTTAGGTTTTTTTTTTTTTTTTTGCTATACAAATTAGAGTGATTATTTCAATTCAAGCTGTGATAGTTCTGGGGAGAATGATTGCACATATATTATTCAAAAAAAAGAGAGAAAGGAAAGAAAAAAGAGAAGCTCACAGTGGGAATCTGCAATGCAGTGTTTAGTTTTGTTTGTGTTTGTTTTTTTCACCCAGCTACTTAGCAGTAATTTATTGCCCTATTACTTCCACACTTTGCTGAATTCAGAAAGTCTGTAGTTGTCATATTTACAACTGAAGACACACATCATCCTTCTTTTTCTTTTTTTGTACTGAAATTTTAGGAAAGCCACTAACTGAAGTAGACATCAATTAAAAACTGCTGATTGTAAATTTAAAAGACATTAAATAAAATTTTTTAAAAACTATTCTCTGAGCTTTCGCAGAGTCCAAAATTCACACACTTGATAGACCCTTCAAAGTCAATGCCTTTCCAGGGCACAAGGCTTCCTGCTCTGTGCTGAGGAGGTGCAGAGCTTTCTGTGAAAACATCTTTCCACCAAGCTCCTGCTAACATTTTTCAACCCAAAATCATATTAAAGGGACATTCAGGAAGACAGGTGGCCCATGTTCAGACAGCCGAGTGAGGGTGGAATGTGTAAATGGAGATCTCACAGTGCCACATCTACACAAAATTTCATTTTTTATAAACCTCAGTAAGTAGGCACAACTTGGTTTTCAAACTTTTGAAACTCATCTTCTTTATGTTAATTAAATTACAATTTTTTAATTAGACTCAAAATGAAAGTTATGCCTATTGAAAGTCATTTATGCTCTTGCTTCTGATCCTATTAAGAACGTGAGGCTGGTCAGATGTGGTGGCTCATGCCTGTAAGTCCCAGCACTGTGGGAGGCTGAGGAGGGATAATTGTTTGAGCTCAGGAGTTCATGACTTGCTTGAGCAAGAGTGAGACCCCGACTCATAAAAGAATGAAAAACTCAGCCAGGCATCACAGCGAGCGCCTGTAATCCCAGCAGCCTGCAGAGGCTGAGGCAGTGGGATGCCCACGGCCAAGTCTGAGGTTGCAGTGAACTATGACACCATTGCAGTCTGCTCAGGGCATAGGGTGGGTGGGACTCTGTCGCAAAAAAAAAAAAGAGGAAGGGAAGGAGGGAGGAAGGAAGGAAGGAAGGAAGGAAGGAAGGAAGGAAGGAAGGAAGGAAGGAACCTACTTTCAAAATGCCAGGGATTGTATGAAACCCTGAAA
>CAUYPK010058477.1:0-13364 GCA_963574355.1 Loris lydekkerianus | reverse complement strand
CTCCTTATTCAATAAATGGTGCTGGAAGAACTAGATATCCACATGTAAAAGACTGAAACTGGACCCACACCTTTCTCCACTCACAAAAATTGATTCAAGATGGATAAAGAACTTAAATTTAAGGCATGAAACAATAAAAATCCTCAAAGAAAGCATAGGAAAAACACTGGAAGCTATCGGCCTGGGGAAAGATTTCATGAAGAAGACTTCCGTGGCAATTGCAACAACAACAAAAATAAACAAATGGGACTTCATTAAACTGAAAAGCTTCTGTACAGCTAAGGAGACAACTACCAAAGCAAATAGACAACCTACACAATGGGAAAGTATATTTGCATATTTTGAATCAAACCAAAGCTTGATAACTAGGATCTATAGAGAACTCAAATTAATCCATATGAAAAAGCCAACAATCCCTTATATCAATGGGCAAGAGAGATGAATAGAATCTTCTCTAAAGAAGACAGACGAATGGCTAACATACATAAAAAAATGCTCATCATCCCTAATTATTAGAGAAATGCAAATCAAAACCACCCTGAGATATCATCTAACCCTAGAGAGAATGGCCCACATCACAAAGACTCAAAGCTGCAGATACTGGAGTGGATGTAGAAAGAAGGGAACAGTTTTACACTGCTGGTGGGACTACAAACTAATACAACCTTTTTGGAAGGAAGTATGGAGAATCCTCAAAGAACTCTAATTAGACCTCCCATTGGATCCTGTTGTTTCATTACTAGGAATCTACCCAGAAGAAAAAAAAATCATTTTACCATAAGGACACTTGCACTAAACTGTTTATTCCAGCTCAATTTACAATAACCAAAATATGGAGATAGCCTAAATGCCCACCAACTCAGGACTGGATTAACAAGCTGTGGTATATGTACACCATGGAATACTATTCAGCCATTAAAAAAGATGGAGACTTACATCCTTTGTATTAACCTGATGGAAGTGGAACACATTATTCTTAGTAAAGCATCACAAGAATGGAGAAGCATGAATCCAATGTACTCAATTCTCATACGAGGAGAGTTGATGACCTAGTGCAGGGTGGGAGGTGGGGGAAGGGAAGAGCACACAGAGGGAAGGAGGGAGGGGTGGGGAATGAGTGACAGTGTGTGACACACCTTCTGGGGGCAGGACACAGTA
Source organism: Loris lydekkerianus (assembly GCA_963574355.1). NCBI lineage: Eukaryota > Metazoa > Chordata > Mammalia > Primates > Lorisidae > Loris > Loris lydekkerianus. Next base: position 12,206 of record CAUYPK010058477.1, on the reverse strand, counting down.
ATAAGAGGGACTTTACCTAACAAATGCAATCAATGTAACCTGGTTCTTTGTACCCTCAATGAATTCCCAACAATAAAAAAAAAAAAAAAAAAATTGCTAATTCATTGAATGGAATATTACTCAGCCTTAAAAAGGAATAAAGATCTGAGACATGCTAGATCAACCCTGAAAACATTATGCTCACGTGAAATAAGCCAGTCTCAAAAGGACAAATATGGTGCAATTTGGCTTATGTGATGGACACACAATAGTCAAATTGGTAGCAATAGAAAGGAGAATGGTGGCTGCCACGGGCTGGGTAGGGTATTGAAAGAGGAGTTAGTGTTTATTGGGTACAGAATTCAGTTGAGGAAGGTGAAAACATTCTGGGAATGGATGGTGGTGATGGTTGCACAATACTGTGAATATACTTAATGCCACAAGACTACATTTAAAAACGGTAACTTCCATGTCATGTACATTTGCCACAATAAAAGAGTAAGATCCAACTTGAAGACACAATGCAGGACATCCTGGAATGTCCAGGCCAATGTCATGAAGCAAGAAAATAAGATAAAAGCCATAATTATTGGAAAGAAAGAAGTGAAATTATTATTGTTTACAAACAGCATGATGATTATGTACATAAGAAAGAAAAACACTGAGTGTACAAAAAACCCCACTAGAATTAAAAAGTGAAATTAGAAGTGCTGGAACACGTAAAAAGTCTAATTATTGTCTTATGTGCCACCAGCAAACAACTGAAAAATAAAACTTTTAAAAAATATATTCAAAATATCATTTAAAAAATTCAAATCTCTAAAAATATATCTAATAAAAAATGTGTCAACTTTCATCTGGACTTGATGGTGCCCACCTGTAGTGCATTCTGGAAGGCTGAGGCAGGAGGATCCCTTGAGCCTGAGGAACACCACAAGACCCTGTGGTTCAACAAAAAATTTCTGCAAAATGTTGCTAGTGGAAAATTAATGCAGAACTAAATAAATGATTACAGACAACTATTTGAGGACTCAGTATTAAGATTTTCATCATTTCAAGATTCATTTATAACTTTAATACAATCCCCATTAAAATTATAGGTAATTTTTTGTAGAAATTGACAAGGTGATTCTAAAATTTATATAGAGATACAAAGGAACTAGAAACAATCTTGAGGAGTTATATCCTTACTTAAAAATTTACTAAAAGGCTACAACAATCCAGTTTTTTAAAGGCATAAGGATAGATAAATGAATTAGAGGAACAGAATAGAGGGTTTGAGAATAGGTCCTTAGGGATCTGCTCAATTGATTTTTGATCAAGGCACCAAGTCAATACAATGGTCAAAAAAAAAAAAAGGTCTTGGCTTGGTGCCTGTGACTCAAGTGGCTAAGGTGCCAGCCACATTCACTTCAGCTGGGGGGTTCAAATCCAGCCTGGGTCTGCTAAACAACAATGATGGCTACAACCAAGAAAACAGCCGGGCGTTGTGGCAGGCGCCTGTAATCCCAGCTACTTGAGAGGTGGAGGCAGGAGAATTGCTTAAGCCCAGGAATTGGAGGTTGATGTGAGCTGTGATGCCATCGCACTCTACCCAGGGTGACAGCTTGAGGCTTTGTCTCAAAAAAAAAAAAAAAAAAGTCTAATTTTTTTAAGTAGATGCTTCTGGAACAATAGGATATTCCTATGGAGAAAAAAATGAACCTGGATCCCATTTTACGCTACATACAAAAATTAGTTTAAAGTGGCTCAGAAACAAAAACCAGAACTATAATGTTTCTAGAAGAAAACATAGGAAAATATCTTTATGACCTCAGGAGTATGCCAACCTTTCTTGGGAAGAACATGAAAAGCATTAATAAAGTATCAGTAAATTGGATTTCATCAAAATTTAAAACTGCTACTCTTCAAAAGGTCCCATTATTAAATTTTTACTGTTCAAAAGGCAATATTTAGAAAGTAAATAGGCAAGTCACGTCGCCGATAAGGAAAAAATATATTCACGGTATACATACGACAAAGAATATATTTGTATCTAGAACATAAAATTATCTCTTAAAAATCAACAATAGAAATTTTTTAAATGGGCAAAAAGATTTTAATGGTCACTTCTTCAAAAGAAGACATACAAATGGCCAAAAAGTATATGAAAAAATGCTTAAAATCTCTAATCATCAGAGGTGTAGATTAAAACCACAATGAAGTATCATCTCACATCTGTTAGAATGGCTATTATCAAAAAGATGAAAATTAAGTGTTGGTAAGATGGAAAGAAAAGAGAATCTTTGTACATTGTTGGTGGGAATTTAAATGTGTACAGACATTATAATGCACAGTATGAAATTTCCTCACAAAATTAAAAATGGAACTACCATATGACCCAGCAATCTCGTATGAAATCAACATACCACACAGATATCAACACTCCCATGCTCATTCACAACAGCCAAGACATGGAGTCAACCTGTGTCCATCAATGGACAAATGGAAAAGAAAATGTAGCAAAGGTACATAATGGAATATTATTCAGTTATTTAAAAAAAGAAGAAAATCCTGTGATTTGTGGTAGCATGGGTGAAGCTGGAGAACATTATGTAAGTTAATAAGCTCGGTAAGGAAAGAGAAACATCTCACAACTTCATTTATGTGTCAAATCCATAAGCTTCAGAAAGCTGAAGTTATAGAAGCAGAATATCACGGGGGGTGGGATTGGAGGTGTTGGTCTAATATACAAAATTTCAGTTAAATTTCAGTTAAATGGGGACTAAGTTCAAGAAATTTATTTATGGTATAACACGGTGCATATATAGTTAATGTATTACTGAAAATGTCTGAGTAAATTTTAAGTATTCTCACTACACAAATGGTAAGTATGTAAATTAATACATGTGTTAATTAGCTCAATTTAGCAGTTCCATAATGTGTACATATTTCAAACAATTATGTGGTACACAATAAATATATGTAATTTTTATTTGTCAGCTTAAAATTAATTTTTATAATTCAGTGAACACAAGATTTGCGCATGCTAATATAGCAATTTTTAAATGGGATTTTTTTAAAAAATAGCTAAAAGTAGAAGGAAAATTCCTTTACTTGATAAACAATATCTTCTTGATATATCCAGCAAACATTGTATTTAATAGAAAAACATTAGAAACATTCCCAGTAAATTCAGGCCTAAAGCAGGGATTCCTATTAACAACACTGCTATTCAACATTATCTTGGAAATGCTTGCCAAATATTACCAAAAAAAGGAAAAAAAAAGAAATATAAATACTGGAAAAGAAAAGATAATTTTCCCATCTGCGAATGATTGTTTATCTGGAAAATTAAAAAAAGTCAACTGAAAAACTGTTTCAACTAACAAGAATTTAGTAAAATGATCAGACATAAGATCAATATACAAAAAACAATCTCACTGATTACAAAGCATTATGAAAAACTATGTCATTTACAATAACATCAAAATTATAAAATAGGTATGACTAAACCTGTCAAGAATAGTAAAAGAAAACAATAAAGAAGATCAAAAGCAAAAAACAAACAAACAAAAAGCTTTAAAAAAAAAAAAAAAAACAAAAACAAAAAACTCTAATTTGTCTGGATGACATTGTCTGGATGAAAAACTTAAAGTTAGAAGAGTATCCATTCATCAAAATTAATCTGTAAATTTCATTCTTAGGTAAAAAGCCTTAATAAGAATTTAATAAATCTTAAGCTGATTTAATTTCATGTGAGCAAAAGATGAAGAGACAGGCAAGGTTCTTTAGAAGGATTATAAGAGAAAAATAACTCTCCCTGATGTTTCTAAAAATACGTTGAAACAATTGCAAATTACATTAGTGTAATATGGGTGTAGAAATAGACAGATAAATAAAACAATAAAAAATCCAGAAACAGACCCCTGTATGTAAGAATTTGGTATATCCAATAAAGTTGGCATTTATAATCAGTTAAGAAAGGATATACTTACTTAACAAACAGTGTTAGCATAAATATCTATTTGGGAAAAAATAAAACCCATCCTTTACATCACGTTATATACAAAAAATAATGGCAAATATACTAAAGAGCTAAAAGTAAAAAAAAAAAAAAAAAATTTTGAATGAGAATAAAATATAAAAAAATTCTAATCCTTGTTTTGTTGTTTACCAGTACAGCTGTGTGTGTGTGTGTTTCCAAATTAATATATGGTACAAATGATTAGGTTACAATATTAATGCTAGTTAGGTAAGGTTCCTATTGTAGCTGTGACCCTTACCCAGGTGTGCCACATACCGTTAGAGTACGCCAATCCTTCTGTTTATTTATTTATTTTTGTTTATTTATTTATTTTTGTATATTTATTTTTTTTTGAGATGAGTCTCACTCTGCTGCCCCAGGCTTGAGTGGCCTGACCTCAATCTAGCTTACAGCAACCTCAAACTCCTGGGTGCAAACAATCCTCCTGCCTCAGCTTTTCTGGTAGCTGGGACTACAGACACCAGCCACAAACTCATTAATTTTTCTATTTTTGGTAGAGATGGGGTCTTGCTCCTACTCAGGCTGGTCTCCAACTCAAGGTATCCCTCACTCAGCCTCCCAAAGTGCTAGGATCAAAGGCAAAAGCCATCATGCCTGGCCGAAAAGTTGTAATCTTAAGGTTGTAAAGTGGTTTTTAAATCATAAAATTCCGAAATTGAAAATGGAAAAGATTGATCGACCTAATAAAACAAACCAAAAAATGATTATATTTACCATAAATTAGGTAACAGACAATACCGGTGAAAAATATTAGAACATAAAACAAGTGAAGAATTAACATTCAATCTCCACACAAATCAAAGATTACAAAAAGGCAGCTGTCAGAAAAAAATATAAAAACCTATCAAAAGTTATCTGACCTGACTAATAATCAAGGGAAAACATACTGTTATACTAATAAGAATTTTAAAAATTTATCATAACTAGTATAAGCAAGGATGGACACAGGCACTGTGAGTAGGTAAATTGGTCGAGGGAATTTGGGAGTGTTCAATAAAATTTCACACACATATGCCTACAGCCCAGCTGTTTCATTTCTAAGAATCTGCTTTACAAAAATTTTGTCCACGTGCACAAATAAATATATTAGAATCCTCATTATAATATTGGCTAAAACATTTAAAAACAAAACTACATATTAATAAGGGATTAATAAGCAAATGATTAAGTAAAGCATTAAAGAATCATATGGAAAATTATGCAACGATTGCCAGAAAGAACACACAAAAATCTCACATACATAAAAAGTTGTAAAACAATGTGTTCAGTATGAGCCCACTAAAATATTTTGATTATATGTGTGTTATTATGTAAATGTTTAGAAAAGACTGGGAGAATACACTTCAAAAATTCAGAAGTTACCTACCTCGAGGAAGGGTAGTGGGAGCAATTAAAAATATAAAGACAGCTTTAACATTTTGTTCTATGGGGTTTCTATCCTTTGAATCTTTTGTTAGCTTGCACCTCTTTTATCAGATTGGGCTATGTGGAATTGCTGCTTATTCTACTATTTTGACCTACCAAAATGTCAATTTCATAATATTCAATTTAAGAGAGTAAGAATTTTGTGTGTACTGACTTTGTAATTTAAATAAATAGATTAGAAAAAGGAAAAAGACAAACAAAATGCATACACTGCCTTGGGGTGCAGTTAAACAAGTAGCGTTAATTACAACTCTAAGGGTTTACGAGAGGCTGGTCCACAAAGAGGGCGGCACCCAGTCATTTCTCATCTGTAACAGCTGCCCACCCAGCACGTTGTCCTTTCTGCCATTTGTCAGGGAGTTTTTAATCTTCTCTGCTTTAATCAGACCATCTCCTGCCTTCTCCTCGACCCTCAGACCCTGGCTACTGAGTGTGATACTGGTCTCCATAGCTATGCATTTCTCTTTGGCCACATCCTGATGATGCTACATGCTAGAAATAAAAATTTCACATTTTCCAAGGAACAATGGAAAATGTGATCATCACTATTTCTGCACCTCCATTAGTAATTTTCTAAAATAATGCTGAGTTCTGTGGTACATTACAGTAAAAACAATGACCCAGGAATCCTCCTCTTTTTTTTTTTTTTGCTATTACTGAAAACCCATTAGCAATCTTATTTGAATAGATTGAGCCTTTTCCTGTAACCACTGCAAACGATTTTAAATCAGTCCTTTTTTTCTAATTGAATATACAACTGTTGAAAACTTTGCTTATTTAAACAAAAAAAAAAAAGGCCATGCTTTTCATGATATTTACTAAGAATGTTTTAGTAAAAAAAAAATCTCTTTTAGTCTATTAAAAAATGGAAGGTATAATGATTCACTTTTTAAAATCTCACCAAAGTAAATTTGAATTTTTGTAGCTTAGATAATTGTTAGATTGACAGTGACTTCCTGACTTGATTGCACTATGGTTTGTAAGAACAAGTTCTTATTTGTAGGAAATACACACTGAGTTATTAGGAAGTAAAGGGTTATTATATCCAGATGATATTACTCTAAACATAACAGAAAAACATCACACACACACACACACACACATATAGAATAAGAGTTATGAATGATAAAGCAAGTGTGGTAGTCTGCTAACATCTAGTAAATGCGGGTGAAATGTGAAGTGAAGTGAAGTTCAACAGGAACATTGGCACTGTTTTGCAACTTTAAGTCTGAAATTACTTTTAAATGAATTGTGTTTTAATTACCCCCCCCCCAAGTGATTCATGGATTCAATAATAACAAACTCTACTGCCCATAAGAACCTCTATGCATAGGTAACATGCCAGGGCTTCACAAGGACCACTTCTAATTCCAGTTCTCATGAAGTGGAATCATCATCCCCATGGTACTGGGTATGCGAGTGCTGCTCTCCTGTGCCTCTGCTCAGCCCCATCTATTGGTTTAGGGGATATTCGAAGCCTGGACCCCTCTCTTCAAGCCCCCTTCCTTCCTCATCCCATCTGCCAACACTCTTATTCCCTCAGCACATTCATTCCTTTGTTCACTATTTAATCGTTTCTCTTCTCTGCTACGTGTTGTGAATCTCCTCCTCTGAACTGACTCCCCTCAGGCCATACACTTGGTGAAGATGCCCACATCTTATTCTAAAAGTGCTCCCTTAACTCTATACTGCTCTCTTGTCCTCCTTTCAGAACCAGGCTTTTCAAAAGAATAACCTACATCCCCAACCCACTTCCCATTCACACCAAAGAAGAAAGAGCATCTGTCTATCTCCTACTATGTGATTTATTTTTGCCAATTTTTTTATGGGCTTCCAGTGAACAGAGAAAAAATGCATTAAGAAAAAGACAGGGATGGTGCCCACAGGAAAGAAAAGGTAAACTTTTTTCCCTGGTATGCAAAACACGCAATGAAAGAAAGAAAAAAAAACCACACAATGAGTAAAATAAATCACTGCTTAATGTCTATGTACAAAGCATTCTATTTGGTTATTAGCTACTAGATCGTTCAGAACCTGAACAAGAATCTTGGGACCAAAAATATAAATTCAGCCATCAGAAACAAAATGAACACTAAAGACAAAGATTCTTAAAGTAGTAAAATGATGCCAAGCAATGTTCCAGTTTTTTTTAGGTCATATAAAATACTGGAAACAAAGAACAAGGAATAAAGGCTGCTTCCAGCTGAATCCAAAATCTAATTTTATTGTCATCAAAGGATAACCAAATATCATCCCCACTTAAAGAAGGCTTAAAACACAGGACAATATAGGGCTCTGCTTATTCCTTTGGACGCTAAGTATCCCGTGGGTCAGGAATGACACCCAGGGGAACCACCCTCTTGAGCTGAATGAGCCTCTCACAATTGCCACCTCCCTCCAGAAGGGGCTTCTAATTAGTTTCCTCACCATTTCCTGGGCCAAGCCACCCCTCCCTGCATCTGGATACATATCACTATGTGAAGGCAACTTGGAGTCGCATGAACAGAGGGAACATTCAGCATTGTTGAATGAAAGGATAAATGAATGAATTGTGTTTCTAGTGCCTTGCACATAGATGACATTTTATGAATATTTCAGGAGTGAATAAACTAGCAACCCAAAAGACAGAAGGCAGAACAGAATTACTGGCCCTGCAGTTATAGCCCCAGCCCTTCCCCAGTCACTACCCAGCTCATACTCCCTCCTTCCTCAGGCTTACCCCATCTTTGGGAAAAATTTGAGGACTCAAAGAAGGGTGAAGACCATAAATTCATCATGTTTCCCTCTAGGATTGTTTCAGAGCCAAATTCTGACATAAGCAAAGAACTGAGAGGGGTTTGGGGTGGGGGTGCGGTGTGACTGGCTGAGCACCATGAGATGCACAGTTTCTCTTAGCTTTCACCTTCTATCTTGATTCATTCCTCCGTTCATCTAACAAATAATTATTGGAAAAAAATTACTATGAGCCAGACAGTATCCTAGTCATTGGGGATAGAGAAATGGCAAGGACCCTACATTTATTTATGGGGTTTACATTTTCATTCCCTCGGGTGACAAGTATTACCTGAGAAGCTACGACACGCAGACCCTTTACCAAGCATGGAGTACACATTTCCTCCTTCATAAAATGTATGTTTCAGTGGAGGAAAACCAGAAAATAACTAAAGAAATAGTAAATAGGCTCAGAGCCCATAGCTCAGTGGTAAGGGCACTGGCCATATACACTGAGGCTGGCAGGTTTGAACCTGGCTTGGGCCCACTAAAGAACAATGACAACTGCAACAACAAAAAAATAACCAGGCATTGTGGCAGGTAGTCCCAGCTACTTGGGAGACAAGAGAATCACTTAACCCCTAGAGCTTGACGTTGCTGTGAGTTGTGATGTCACAGCACTCTACCTCTACCCAGGGCGACATAGTGAGACTCTGTCTCAAAAAAAAGAAAAAAAAAAAAAAAAGAAAGAAAGAAAGAAAGAAATAGGTAAATAACTTATATAGCATATATGAGGAGCTGATCGATCTTGGAGAGGATGAGAGGAGACTGAGACAGGGAAGGGGGCCTGGGAGTGTGGGTGGGGGGAGCAGTTTTAGATAGTGTGGGTGAGGTAGCACTGAGGAGAAAAGTCCTGCAGGAGCTGAAGGGGCAGAACAGCTGGAGAATGAGCATGCTAGGCAAAAGAAACAAATGTAAAGTCTCTGAGCCACAAACACCCCTGGCACGTTCAAGAAACATCATGGAGGTTGGTCTGGCAAAAGTAGAGGCAGTGAGGAGAAGAGGGAATCACGTTGGATCTTGTTGGCCACTTTTAAGGCTTTGTTCTTCGCTATGGCTGAGAGAGGAGGTCATCTGAAGATTTCTAATAGACTCAGATCAACAGGATCACTCTGGCTGTTGGGGCAAGGATGGAAAAGAAAAGACATGGTGTGGTTGCTGTGGAGCTTTTACAGATGGGAGAAATATCAGGATGTTTATACGCAATGGTTATGCTAAAAGAAGGGATGTGTTGGAGAAACATTCTTGAGTAGGCAAGTGGGGAATGGCTTTAGTACCCAAGTGGAGAAGTTAGGGCCACAGAGTATTATTAACCATCAGTCTGGGGGAGGCAGAGTTTATGGATCCACATGAATGTAAGTGGATAAAAGCGGTGGCGGGAGCTTATTCTGTTCCTTCTATATTTGCCTCAATATTTCAGTTAGGTAGCAAGCAAGGTCATCAATCAAAGTGAAGATGGAGCAAAAAGCATCACAGATTTGAAAAGAAAATCATCATCCCTACATGAATGCCATCTGTAAGGAATTCCCTGCAAGACCTATAAAACTATACCCATAAAACTAAAATCTTGGCTATGGATTTGGTTCCAGAAGACAAAAAAAAAAAAAAAAAAGACCAGAAAACATTTTTACACACACAGCATATGTAAACCATCTGAATACAACAACATGTACAAATGGAGTGATGTAATTTGGAACATTTCCAACTGACATGATATGGCACATTTCCACAAAGCAATGGAAATTAAGTCTACTGAGATTTGAATCAGGCAAATCCCTCTTTATTACTGGAAGTAATTTAAATTTAGGTCAGTGCAGTAGGACTGAGATATTATAGTGTAAATCACATGTCTAGGCTGTGCCAACCAACATGAGACTCTGGTGAAGGGAACGTCATTGTCAGGGTTTGTCTCACGCTCACACTGAGTCTAGTCACCACCTGCCTTTCTGACTGATTTTGGTATGTACCTCTCCTCGAGGTTAGGAATCTGGAATACTCAGGATTATTTTAAACTCTCTCTTCCATAACAGTAGCTCAGCCTACAGTTCTACTTCAGGAAAACATGCTTAAATTACACTCACTTCCACTATTAGATTTTACCAGTTGAGTAAGACAACTTGATGGTATAACATGCAAATAGTGAAGGTGAATTAAAAACCCCAAAGACATCATTCTAATAAATGTTTTTAAATTTGAAATTCTTTAAAGCATTACACCCTTCTTTCGGGTCTCAAAGGCCTGTCCTGCAGTCTAAGCGTTGCCAACATTGTCCAGCATCCTGTGGCGAGTTTGGTGTGCCTGGCTGGGTGGTGTAGAGCTACTGTCAAGGTAGGTAGACACTGCTACCCCCACACCCAGAGCATGTGGGAGCCAGCAGGGCAAGGGGCAGGCAAGAGGCCACCATCCCTGCTTCAGCATTCAGCTCCACTGTGGACTTACTTACGGCCTCACTGTGGAAACCCCTAGAGGTGTGTTCCTGGTGGAGAAATTAAGCTCTAAAATTTTCATGTTTCCCATTTTTACTTTCATTTTTGACTCTGGTTCTTTTACCTTTTTAATTTACTGAGAAAATGGTTTTATTATAGTATGCTTTTCGTATTGTATTGTATATATGATGGTTGTATTTTAATGACCATCAGCCTAGTTTGTCCTTCCTTACTAGCTTTTCCATCCATTTTGACATTTTTAGGTATATTTAAGAGCCTATATTTATCTAATTTTCTAGTCATTTTTTAATCCTTACTACTTTCTATAATAGCTATACTTATTTCTGTTTTGTCTGGAATTTTTTTATTATTATTTTTGCTTTTACCTAGTTGTAGCATTGTCCTAGCAGCCATGCTTCTGCTTTCTGAGCATTGCCTAGCAGGTCCGGTTAACAACCATTCCCCATCCTCTTCCATACTCCCAAACTCCCACCTAAAACTTTTAACCCATAAGATTCAGGAGATTCAGCAGTTATAATTCCTTCCTTGGACAATAAATTTGCTGTTCTGGCTGCACACAATGGTCCATCTGGAATCATATGTGTTTCTCATGCTGTCCTCTGAGGAGTCCTTCTGTTGGAATTTCTGTGATCTAGAATCCATCGCCTCTGCTGTATGGAATCAGGGCTACATGGAAAGAAGATCTGTGGGGCGTCACTGCACAACAGGAGAGAGAGGACGGAACCAGATTTCTCCCACACTATTCCCAAGCTTATTTTAACAGAGAGAGTCCCAAACATTACAAGTCTCCTCAGAAGCCACATCAAAGACCCAAAAAATACTTCAAAATAGAATCTTTCTCAACTTGCCTATAAATGATATGATTAACCTGTTTTCCAAATTTGATATAAAAAATTATATCCTTCAGTAGGTCTCCTACTCCCCCTTACTTTGTTTTAAGTTTCAAGGAGAAGTGACCAGGGCCGGGTGCAGTGGCTCATGCTCATACCTGTAATCCTAGCACTCTGGGAGACCAAGGTGGGTGGATCCCCTGAGCTCAGGGGTTCAAGACCCGCCTGAGTAAGAGTGAGACTCTGTCTCAAATAAAAATAGAAAAACTAGTTGGGTGTAGAGGCAAAGCCTGTAGTCCCAGCTACTCATGAGGCTGAGGCAAGAGGATTGATTGCTCAAGCCCAAGAGTTTGAGGTTGCTGTGAGTTATGATGCCACAGCACTCTACCCAAGGTGACAGAGTGAGACTCTGTCTTGGGAATAAAAAAAAAAAAGAAGTAAGCAGGAATTATCCCTAATAAAGGTATGGGTTGGGTTTGAGTTGGGTTTAGTTTTTCAGATAGATAGTTAATAGATTGGTTACATTCAGTTGCTGAATGATTACACTTTTTTTTTTTTTTTCCTCAGTGAAAGGTGGTATTTATTCTTTTTTTTTTTTTTTTTTTTTTTTTTTTTGAATTTATTAATTTTTTTATTGTGGAGAAGGGGCAGGGAAAGAAGGCGGGGGAAGAGGTGAGTGACAGGGTCGGGCCAGTAGCATGGTACCACATTGGCTGTATCTAGGTA
>CAUYPK010058476.1:0-39673 GCA_963574355.1 Loris lydekkerianus | reverse complement strand
CATAGATACCAAAAAGAAACCAAAGTCCATAACAGGAATTTTAGGCATAAGGAAAAATCCCAAGGGATACGAATAAAGAATATAAAGAGGCAAGTGAGAACGGAAAAAGAGAAACAGCCAATAACATTAGTATTTATTTGTTATCTAGTGAGAATAACAAAAGGAATTGTTCCTCCTAATCAGGTTGCCAAATGGAAAATTTATAACCTGCTCTTAGCTATTATATAGAGAAACTGGCACTTATATTCTCTTGAAAGATTGGAGAGGAAAGAAAAAAGTTGGGAGGGAAATTTGCCATGATACGTAGGATGATCATAATTTTAAATGTGGTTTTTAAAAAAATTTTTTTTTTTTTTTTGAGACAGAGTCTCACTGTGTCACCCCTGGTAGAGTGCTGTAGCATCACAGTTCACAGCAACCTCCAACTCTTGGGCTTAAGTGATCCTCTTGCCTCAGCCTTTCAAGTAGCTGGGACAATAGGCACCTGCCACAACACTGGGCTATTTTTTATTGCAGTTGCCATTGTCGTTTAGTTAGCCCAGGCTGGGATTGAACCTGCCAGCCTCGGTACATGTGGCCGACATAAAAGTAAGATGTGCCTAAAATGTTCTTCACGGGGTTGGTTGGTTACAAAGAGAAAAAGATGTAAAATTAAATGTTCATTATTTAGAACGAACATAGATCATCATTGTTCCTTTGAATAATATGCAGTCATGAGATGAGATAGATAATGATGATAATAATGATAAATAACCACTGACGTTTGTCAGGCACTTAATCTGTACCTCACACTGTTCCAAATGCTATGTATAGTCCCTTGCTCAATCTTTGAAAGAGCTCTGGCATTTAAGAACTATTATACTGGGATCAAATTAGGTGAACTTGTCAAACATCACACAGGTTTGAAGGGACAGACCGTTGTGATGTGCCGTTAGGCATGATGGCTCCAGAGTATGACACCGAATGCTACAGTTAATGGTGCTGGTGTGTGCCTTGAGTGTACAGAAGGCAAACTCACCTGGTGGTTCTGGATGTGTCACTCAGAGCTTGTTAGTTTGGCAGATGTTAATGGGTTCCTGTGTGAGAGAGGAGGAAAGTGGGTGTTCTCAAGTGTGTTTGCTAAATGTTACTGGGACAGTTGGTATTATTTCCCAAAAAGTGAAATGTGTTACCCCAGATGCATCATTTAGAGTTCTAGATATTTACTTATAAATAGACTCACAGAGTAAAAGAATGAGGACTGTTGTCACTGGTATGCATTTGGTAAGGCTAGGGAAAATCAGAGTTTGGCATTGGCAAAATAGGAGGTGAAGGGTTGGGATATCGAGAAATTGATTTAAATTATTTAATCTTTACCTTCTCAGCGCTTTTCTTTCCAAGTGGCTATTGATAATAAGTTTGATGTTATAGGAGGAACTGACCTTCAAGGATGTGGCTGTGGTCTTCACTGAGGAAGAGCTGGGTCTGCTGGACCCTATTCAAAGGAAGTTGTACCAAGATGTGATGCTGGAGAACTTCCAGAACCTGCTCTCAGTAGGTGAGAATGTGAACCTTATGGCATCAAACGTCAGCCTTGGAGTTACTTTGTGGTCTTTGGAGATTTGGAATTAATTGCCCACATTTGCAGACCTGACTTTCCTATTACCAACTTTTTTTTTTTTTAAAGACAGAGTCTTACTTCATCAGCCTCACTAGAGTACCTTGCCGTCACAGCTCACAGTAACCTCAAACTCTTGGGCTTTGGCAATTCACTTGCCTCAGCCTCCCAAGTAGCTGGGACTATAGGTGCCTGCCACAATGCCCAGCTATTTTTTGTTGCAGTTTAGCTGGGTTCAAACCCGCCACCCTCAGTATATCGGGCCAGCGCCCTACCCACTGAGCTACAGATGCACCCCTTATAACCAACTTTTAATGAGATAAAATAAGGTAGAAAATACTAGAGTTTGTTAGGAGGACTGGAATACATTATAGCAAAAACTCTGGCCAATTGCGTGAGTATCGCAAGATCCAGAGGGAGGAGATTTAATGAAAATTGACATTGGGTAGAAATAGTTTTTTGTTTGTTTGAGATAGAGTCTCACTGTGTCAGCTCCAGTGCAGTGCTATGGTGTCATATCTCATAGCAACCTCAAACTCTTGGGCTCAAAGGATTCTCTTCTCTCTCTCTCAGCCTCCCAAGTAGCTGGGACTACAGGTGCCCCCCCACAATGCCCAGCTAGTTTTAGAGATGAGGTTCTGGTCTTGAACCTGTGAGGTAGTCTACCCGCCTCAGCCTCCCAGAGTGCTGGGATTACAGGCATGAACCACTGAGGTAGTTTCACTGTGTCCGCTTGCGTAAAGTGCCATGGCGTCACAGCTCATAACAACTTCAAACTCTTGGGCTTAAGTGATTATCTTGCCTCAACTTCCCAAGTAGCTGGGAGTACAGGCACCCTTCTTAACGCCTGTCTATCTTTAGAGACAAGGTCTTGGTCTGGCTCAGGCTGTTCTTGACCCTGTGAGCTTAGGCAATCCACCCACCTCTGCCTCCTAGAATGCTAGGATTACAGGTGTGAGCCACCATACCCTGCCAGAAATACATTTTTGTAGTATGTATTGATGCATTTGTGTTTGGATCTTGAAATACTGGTATTTTTTTAGTAGATGATCCTAAAAAAATGTTTGAAAAGCACAGCTTTTGATTAACTGATCCATATGCAATAAGAATTCAAGTTTCCAGTAAGTTGTACCTTTGGTGTGTTTTAAATATGTGACTGCATGTTCGTAGGACATCACCCTTTCAAACATGATGTATTCTACTTAGAAAAGGAAAAAAGGTGTGATACGGTGAAGACAACAATCCAAAGAAAAGAGAAATCAGGTAAGAACCAAGTGACTGGACAGCCTTATCTATGTTTCTTTACCTTTTATTCTGCTGTTGCTGTCATTTGGTCCAAATTGCCAAGCCTCTTTCCCAAACTACTGCAACAACCTTTGTACTGGGTGCCCTATGTCCACCCTAAGTTAGTATAAATTCTGCCCTCCTATAAGCTATTTTCATTTGCAGCCAGAGTGATCTTTTGGAAGTGGAAGTCAAATTACCATTCCTCTGCTCAAAACCCTTAATGGCTTCTTATTTTTCTTAAAGTTGAAGAGTCCTTAAAGTACCTCATAGAACCCCTACGTGGTCTATTCCTCATCCCCCATTGCTTGTGTGACCACAGCTCCTATCTTCTCCTCTTTGTCTCTCTACTACTTTTCAGATCTGCCAAGGACACTGTATTTCATATTTCTGCCATAACAAATTCCCACATACTTAAGCAGATTAAACAACACGAATGTATTATCTTTCAGTTATTATGTTTGAAGTCCAACATGAGTCTCAATGAGCCAAAATTAAGCTGTCAGCAGGTCTGTGTTTCTTTCTGGAGGCTTTTATCTTTCCTTTTTCAGTTTCTAGGGACTGCCAAATTTCTTGGCTTGTGGTCCCCTTCCTCCCTTCACAGCCAACTCCATTTCTTCTCTGATCATTCTATAGCAGTGGTTCTCAACCACTAATGCCACAACTCTTTAATACAGTTCCTCATGTTGTGGTGATACCACCAATCATAAAATTATTTTTGTTGCTACTTCATAACTGTAATTTTGCTACTGTTATGTATCATAATGTAAATATCTGATATGCAGGATGGTCTTAGGCTACCCCTGTGAAGGGTCATTTGACCTCCAAAGGGGTTGTGACCCAGAGGTTGAGAACTGCTGTTCTATATTCCCATTTTCCTCTTTCTCGTCTGTGGCCCTTACAAGGCCTTGTTTGATTACATTGTGCCCACCTGGATACTATAGGTTACTCTTCTATTTTGGGGTCAGCTGATTAGCATCTTTAATTTCCTTTGCAACTTTACCCTTTGTTATGTAACCTGACATATTCTTAAGCTTCCATCCAGATTCTTTAGGGAACAATTATTCTGCCTGTTAAGACACTTCTACCTCTGGCTCAGCACCCGTGGCTTAAGCAGCTAAAGTGCTAGCCACATATACCTGAGCTGGCAGGTTTGAATCCACCCTGGGCCCACCAAACAATGATGGCTGCAACACAAAATAGCCAGGTGCTGTGGTGGGCACCTGTAGTTCCAGTTACTTGGGAGGTGGAGGGAGGAGAATCACTTGAGCCCAGGAGTTGGAGATTGCTGTGAGCTGTGATGCCAGAGCACTCTATCCAGCGGGCAACAGCGTGAGGCTCTGTCTCAGGGAAAAAAAAAAGTCACTTCTACCTCAAAGCCCTTATTTATTCCTCTGGAAAACTCAACTGAAAATCTTCTCAGCCCCTTCCTTACTTCATTCTGGTTTCTCTTCCCTGCCTTACATTTTATCTCATAGGCTTTTATTTACTTGCATGTTACCCGTTTCTCACCACTGGAATGTAATCTCTAAGGGTGGAGGAATTTTGTCTGTTTTGTTTATTGCTCTAACTTCGGTGCCTAAAATAGTCCAGGTATCTAAATATTTGTCAGCATAATGAATGTGTTAATGGATGGGCAGGACCTCACTCAATTTACCTCCTGGCACTTTTTCACCATCTGACACAGGAAGTCACTGCTTGTTTAATGTATGTCTTCCCCACTACAGTGCAGCATCAACAAGGGAAGCATTTTAAAATTTGGATGTTATACACATTTCACATTTTCCTATTCTCTAATCATTGCCCAGAACTCTGCCTGTCACACTAAGTGTTTAACACGTGCATGTCACATAAATAAATAAATCCCTGTTTGACTTTTTGTGAAAATTAAAGCCAACTCCTAGAAAGAAATCATCATTTTGAAGAAAGTTATTTGAAATAGAAAAAGGATGGAAACTGTAATTTTATGGGGAAGCTGAAAAGGTGTGTGAGTGATGGGGTACATCGATGATGCTGCTAATGAGAAAAACCATGATGGCAAGACTCACTTGAGATGAAAAGAAAGCAGGAGGACCTGCTGGTTCCCTTTGCATCTGTGGCTGTACATAAATTGACCTTTTGTAGTAGTTTTTCTGATTAAAAATTATAGCCCTCTAGTGAACTGTAGTTTAAAATCCTGGAAAAGCATTCAGAAAAAAACAAAACATGAACCCAAACTGCAAGGTATCTGATTATTTTTTTGCATTGCCTTAAATTTCTTATAGATTCATATTTTATTATCTATGTGTATTCCATGTTTTCATACTTTACTGTCCAGAATTCCATGCTGACTTTATAATTCAGTAGAAATGGCAGGTTAACAGTTTGTATTATATTGTCAATTTTTAAATTATGTCTTTGGGCTGGGCACAGTGGCTCACACCTGTAATCTCTGTACTCTGTGAGGCTGAGTCAAGTGGATGGCTCAAGCTCAGAAGTTCAAGACCAGCCAGACCAAGAGTGAGAACCTATCTCTATTAAAAATAGAAAAACTAGCTGGGTGTTATGGTGTTATGCCTGTATTCCTACCTTCTCAGGAGGCTGAGGCCAGATCACTTGAGCCCTAGAGTTTCAGGTTGCTATGAGGTAGGCTGATACCATGGCACTCTAACCTAGGCAAGAGAGTGAGACTCTGTCTGAAGAAAAAAAAAAAATTAAGTCTTTGCAGCTCGGTGCCTGTAGCTCAAGCAGCTGGGGTACCAGCCACATACACCAGAGCTCATGGGTTTGAATCCAGCCCAGATATGCCAAACAATAATGAGAACTACAACCAAAAAATAGCTGGGAGATGTGGCAGGCACCTGTAGTCCCAGCTACTTGGGAGGCTGAGGCAAGAGAATCTCTTAAGCCCAGGAGGTTGCTGTGAGCTGTGATGTCACAGCAGTCTATCCAGGGCGACAGCTTGAGGCTCTGTCTCAACAAAAAAAAAAAATAAATAAAAAAAAAAATTAAATCTTTGTTTTCTAGCCTGTATGTCACATAGGATACTTGGTATGGTCTAATAGTTCTCATTAATGCCTTGGGAATAGCAGCCAACTAAACCAGCTTTTGGTTTCTCTACTTAATGTAAACCAAAGACCATGGTACAGGTGGAAAAGACAAACTGGACCTTTTTTCTTCTAAGTATGAAATCTTGAAACTTTGAACAGAGCCTTCCATTGTCCAAATCTCTGAATTCTCTGTCCTTATAGCAGACAAGATCCAAAGTGAAATGGAGACTATTCCAGAAGCAGGACCACACGAAGAGCTTTCCTACAGGCAAATATGGAAACAAAGCACAAGTGATTTAAGCAGGTGTCAAGACTTTGTGATAAATGTTTCTCAGTTTCCCAGACAAGCTGATTTCTCTTGCCAGCTTGGGGCAGAACTACCTATAAGTCACACAGGACACAAACTTTACCAATGTCATGATTGTAAAAAATCCTTCATTGATGTTTCCAGCTTTGATCTTCATCAAGAGTTACATTCAAGAGAAAAGTCTCACTCATGTGACAAGTGTGGGAAAAGCTTCTGTTATAGCCCAGCTCTTCATCTTCATCAGAGAGTTCACATGGGAGAGAAACATTGTAAGTGTGATGTGTGTGGCAAAGAATTCAGTCACAGCTCATATCTGCAAACTCATCATAGAGTCCACACTGTAGAGAAACCATTCAAATGTGTGGAATGTGGGAAAGGCTTCAGCCGTAGATCAACACTTACTGTGCATTGCAGACTACACACAGGAGAGAAAACTTATAGTTGTGAGAAATGTGGTAGGGCCTTCATACATGCTTCCCATCTTCAAGAACATCAGAGAATCCATACAGGGGAGAAGCCATTTAAATGTGATACATGCGGTAAGAACTTCCGTAGTAGATCAACACTCAGAACTCACTACATGGTCCACACAGGTGAGAAACCTTACAAATGTGAAGAATGTGGTAAGTGCTTTATTCAGCCTTCACAATTTCAGGCTCATCAAAGAATCCACACTGGAGAGAAGCCATATGTATGTAAAATATGCGGTAAGGGTTTCATTTACAATTCAAATTTTCATGCCCATCAGGGAGTCCACACAGGAAAGAAACCATACAGATGTGATGAGTGTGGGAAGAGTTTCAGAATGAAAATCCAATATCAAGTACATCTGGTAATCCACACAGGAAAGAAACCTTATAAATGTGAGGTGTGTGGGAAAGACTTCCGTCAGAGTTCATACTTTAAAATCCATCTGAAAGCACATAGTGTGGAGAAACCTTATAAGTGTGAAGAGTGTGGACAGGGCTTTAATCAGAGTTCACAACTGCAGATTCACCAGCTGATCCATGCTGGTGAGAAACCATACAAATGTGAAGAGTGTGGAAAGGGATTCAGTCGTAGAGCAAATCTTAAAATTCATTGTCAAATCCACACAGGAGAGAAACCTTATAAATGTGAGGTGTGTGGGAAAGCCTTCTGTCACAGTTCATATCTTAAAATCCATCTGAAAACACATAGTGTGGAGAAATGTTATAAGTGTGAAGAGTGTGGAAAGGGCTTCAGTCAGCGTTCACGACTGCAGATTCACCAGCTGATCCATACTGATGAGAAACCATACAAATGTGAAGAGTGTGGAAAGGGATTTAGGCGTAGAGCAGAACTTAAAATTCATTGTAGAATCCACTCGGGAGAGAAACCATATAGGTGTGAGGAATGTGGGAAAGCCTTCATTCAAGCCTCACATCTTCTGACCCATCAGAGAGTCCACAGTGGAGAAAAACCATTCAAATGTAAGGAGTGTGGGAAGAGCTTTGGTCGGAGTGCCCACCTTCAAGCTCATCAAAAAGTCCACACTGGAGAAAGGCCATACAAGTGTGAGGAGTGTGGGAAGAGCTTTGGTCGGAGTGCACACCTTCAAGCTCATCAAAAAGTCCACACTGGAGAAAGGCCATACAAGTGTGAGGAGTGTGGGAAGGGCTTCAAGTGGAGCCTTAATCTTGATATGCATCAGAGGGTGCACACAGGAGAGAAATCATATACATGTGGGGAATGTGGGAAACACTTCAGTCAGGCCTCAAGTCTTCAGCTTCATCAGAATGTGCACACTGGAGAGAAACCATACAAATGTGATGTGTGTAGTAAAGTCTTCAGTTGGTCTTCAAAACTTCAGTATCACAGGCGAGTTCACACAGGGGAGAAACCTTACAAATGTGAGATATGTGGTAAGAGTTTCAGGTGGAGATCAAACCTCGAACGTCATCACAAAATTCACGCTGGTGATATATTTTATGAAAGTGGTGAGAACATCAGAGAATTGGCTCAGCACCTGTAGCAGAGTGGTTACAGTGCCAGCCACCTGCAGCAAGGCTGGTGTGTTCTAACCCAGCCTGGGCCAGCTGAACAACTATGACAACTGCAACAACAAGAAAATAGCCAGGTGTTGTCACGGGCGCCTCTAACCCCAGCTTCTTGGGAGGCTGAGGCAAGAAAATTGCTTAAGCCCAAGAGTTTGAGGTTGCTATGAGCTGTGATGGCAAGGCACTCTACCAAGGGCAACATAGTGAGACTCTGTCTCAAAATAAATAAATATATAAATAAGAGAATTGTCACAGGAAATTAGTTCTACAAAGTGATTGTTTTTAAAAACTCATGTACAACCTGAATTCTTGTAATCACATTTAACAGGAGTGGAAATACTTGTTTTATGTAAGTCAGCATTTAAAGCAATGCCTCACTGTATCCCAGTTATCCAGAGACCACACAGCTGAGAACTTTTGTAAGTGATATAATAAGGACTTCAATTAGACCTTTGGCATCTATTAGATGTCACTTAGGAGGTATGACTTAGAAAGGAAGAGTTTGGTTTGGTTTTCAACAAAAGTATAGTGATGAGGGTGTCAGAATGGATATCTTCCAGAGGTCCTCAAACTACGGCCCACGGGCCACATGAGACAGTGTGATTGTATTTGTTCCTGTTTTGTTTTTTTACTTCAAAATAAGATATGTGCAGTGTGCATAGGAATTTGTTTATAGTTTGTTTTTTTTTTAAACTATAGTCTAGCCCTCTGAGGGACAGTGAACTGGCCTCCTATTTAAAAAGTTTGAGGACCCCTGTAAGCTCCATTGGGGAAGGAACTTTGATGGAGAATCTATACAACCTTAACATTGACAAGTGCTTGAAGGTGTGATCAGTATTTGTTAAATCACTCAAAAGGAGTAAATGTACAGTATTGAATATTGTATCCAGAGGATAAATCCTATAAAATAAATATTCAGGAAAACAAACATTTGTTGAAATACTGAATATTCCAGTGTACAATGCTAGTATGGTATTCCCCTATTGGAGTTAACTCTTGTCCTATCTCTAGCCTGTGCTGCAAGTTGGGTGCTTATTGTTTGGGGACCTGTCTAGGTTTTCCAAGGGTTGTATACAGTATAAATTGATCCATCCTTTGTGATTTTTCTGGCAATGCATACTAAATAAGTTTTATTAACCTTACAATAACAGATTACTGAATATATACAATTGGCTTTTTTTTTTTTTTTTTTTGAGACAGAGTCTCACTTTATTAATGCTGTGGCATCACAGCTCACAGCAACCTCCAGCTCTTGGGCTTATGTGATTTTCTTGCCTCAGCCTCCCAAGTATCTGGAACTACAGGCACCCGCCACAACGCCCAACTATTTTTCTGTTGCAGTTTGGCTGAAGCCGGATTTGCACCTAGCACCCTACTCACTGAGTCACAGGTGCCACCCTACATTTGACTTTTTATCCTTTAATGTTACGTCAGTGGTTAACTATAACACTTTTAAAGTGTTATAAGTAGTTAAGGAATGATAAAATAAATTACCTTTATCAACCTTGAATATATTTGGTTTTTAACCTGGCATTTCTTGAAATGCTTGCCTTCCTATTGCAGTACTATTCTCTTATTAAAACTTCTCAAGTAAGGGCTGTGTTATGTTCTTACCCTACACCCATGAAGCAAATATATATATATAAAGCAAACATAGAAATTTGTTAATTTTATCAGACATTTTATTGGGGCAGTTATTGACATTTACATGCTTTTGCCGATTGGCAGATGTAAATTATGTTTTTGGGAAAGGAGTATATAACAGAATATAGGTTGTACATCTCTTTGATTTGGAAATTATATAATTGGAAGTTATCGTTGAGATTAAAATGCCAAAATATAAGTAACATATCAATGATGGCACTGATTACTTAAAATGGAAGCATGATTTTTTTTTTATAGGAATTTGAGGCTTTTTTTTTTTTTTTTTTTTTTTGAGACAGCTTCAAGCTGTTGCCCTGGGTAGAGTGCTGAGGCATCACAGCTCACAGCTCACAGCAACCTGGGCTCAAGCAGTTCTCCTCCCTCTGCCTCCCAAGTAGCTGGGACTACAGGCGCCTGCCATAGTGCCTGGCTGTGTTTTGGTTGTAGCTGTCGTTATTTGGCAGGCCCGGGCTGCATTCAAACTCACCTAGTCAATTG
Organism: Loris lydekkerianus; assembly: GCA_963574355.1. Lineage (NCBI taxonomy): Eukaryota > Metazoa > Chordata > Mammalia > Primates > Lorisidae > Loris > Loris lydekkerianus. Next base: position 29,296 of record CAUYPK010058476.1, on the reverse strand, counting down.
TATGTGCCTGGTGCTTTAGCCATAGGCACTGAGCCAGGAATTTGAGTTTTAATATATTTATTCCTATATATGTGTTAACCTTAAGCTATTAAAATGACAGCAGGTATCTGGTCTGTAGTGACAGAAGAAATATGTAATATGAGCATTAGGAGTTTATAGATTATAGACTTTATTATGTAAATGTTTGTGAGTGAATGTATGTGTGTGTCCACACATAAGATAATGTGTAAAGAGATAGCCTTTCCTTAGTGATTTTCTCTAGCAATGAGCATTTTGTAGTGTTTTCTATTTTGTCATTTCAAAAATTATGTTTTTAGGCTTGGCGCCTGTGCCTTGAGTGGGTAAGGCGCAAGCCACATACACCTGAGCTGACAGGTTCGAATCCAGCCTGGCCCCGCCAAACAAAAATGATGGCTGTAATCAAAAAGTAGCCAGGCATTGTGGTGGGTGCCTGTAGTCCCAGTTACTTGGGACAGGGAGGCAGGAAAATCACTTGAGCCCAGGAGTTGGAGGTTGCTATGAGCTGTGACACCACGGCACCCTACCCTGGGTGACAGCTTGAGGCTCTGTCTCAAAAAAAAAAAAAAAAAAATTATGTCTTTAATTTTTCTTTCAATTGTTTTGGATTAATGGAGGGTTCAAAGAATTATGTTATAATGTTTGCATTTGTTTATTAAAGTCCTTATAATTGTGTCCCACCCCCAAGAGGTGTGTCATAAACCCTAACATTGTGCCCATTAAGTTGGAGCATATCCATTCTCCTCCCTGCTCCTCTCTACCCTCTTCCTAGTCCCCCTGACCCTCGCCTTTAATTGATTTTCTCTCCCGTGGGCATGTATTAGTCTATTGGCTTCATATCAGAATCGAGTACATTGGGATTTTGCATCTCCATTCTTGTGATACTTTACTAAGAAAAATATGTTCTAACTCCATCCAGGTTAATACAAAAGCTGTAAAGTCTCCATCTTTTTTTTGGGGGGTGGGGGGGACTACAGGCGCCTGCCACAACGCCTGGCTACTTTTTGGTTGCAGCCATCATTGTTTGGCAGGCCTGGTCTGGATTCGAACCCACCAGCTTAGGTGTATGTGGCTGGTGCCTCAGCTGCTTGAGCCACAGGCTCCAGGCCAAAGTCGCCATCTTTTTAATGGCTGAATAGTATTCCATGATATAATTATTATGTTGTTTTTGTTTTTGTTTTTTTAATAGAGACAGAGTCTCACTTCATGGCCCTTTGGTAGAGTGCCGTGGCATCACACAGCTCACAGCAACCTCCAGCTCCTGGGCTTAAGCGATTCTCTTGCCTCAGTCTCCCAGGTAGCTGGAACTACAGGCGCCGCCACAACGCCCAGCTATTTTTTTGTTGCAGTTTGGCCGGGGCTGGGTTTGAACCCGCCACCCTTGGCATATGGGGCCGGCGCCCTACTCACTGAGCCACAGGCGCCGCCCTAAGTATTATGTTTTAATTTCGTATTGAACATCAGTATTACTAAAGCAGTAAATTATGGACAATAGAATTTGAAAAAAATCCTAAATAATAATCCCTTACCGGCAATATCTCAAAGTATGATTGTTCTATATTGTTACATGGCACATGAGATCTAAATTTGCTAGGAAAACTCAGGACACCCTCTATGGTTATACTCACTAGGGTTTCTTACAGTAAAAGGATGCAAAGTAAATTTGAGCAAAGGGGAAATGATTATGGAATGAAATTCAGAAGAAATCAGGCATAAGCTTATAAGAGTCCTATAGAATCATTCACAATGTATATATATATTTTTTTCCAGCACTGAATTGTAACATGTCTGAAATGTCTACTTTGGGAGCTTAGTGGAGTTTCAGTGCCCTAGATTTTTTTTTTAACTATTAGGTCATGTAGGCAACCTCTGCCCAGCTTGTACCAAAATTCCAAACTCTCAGAAGGAAAGTAGGTAGTGTAAACCACTTTGTACAAATAGGCTAGGTATAGTGAACCACTCTTAACAAGGAATTGTGGAAATCCTACCAAAATCTAAGTTTTTCAGACACCAGTCAAGGGCTAACTTTGTGTCTTAGTCTGTTTGTGCTGCTGTCACAGAATACCACAGACTGGGTAATTTATACACTGTAGAAACGGATTTCTCACAATTCTCGAGGCTGAGAAGTCCAAGAACAAGACAGGCAGGCTGATTGTTTGGTGTGCACTGCTCTGTGCTTCCTAGATAGCACCTAGTTGCTGCATCCTCTGGACGGGACAATTGCTGCCTACTCATGGCAGAAGTGATAGGAGGGAGAATGGGGATTACATTTCAACAAGGGGCTTCATCATTCTAACTATAGCATGTTGCAAGCAGGCCTTCCTAAGGTGAGCAGTCGCAAACCTATTTTTACTCTTTTCTGTACACATTGCATCAGAAATCCCGTATTTATGTTCTGTCTTTTTCATTATCGCCATATACCATATTAGGTTATCTTCACTCAAGGTAATTTGTAGCATAAATCTCAATAGGTTAAACAAGAAAACATTTGTCAACCTCTTCCCCCCACCACAACTCATAAAACTGCAGGTACCTCCCAATGACCTGAGTCTTCAGATTGGTCACAAGATAAGTATAGAACCCAGGAGCTACCTAGATTTGGGGATGGTTTTTGTTTGTTCTTTGTTTAGTTTTAGAGATAGTGTCTACCTCGTCACCCAGGCTGGAGTGCAGTTGCATGATCATAGCTCATTGTAGTCTTCTCTAAGGAGTTCAAGATCAACCTGGGCAACCCTCAAGTGCTCACCTCAAGTGATCCTCCCACCTCAGCCTCGGAAATTGCTGGGATTACAGATATGACCTACTAGGCCTACCCTTTTTGCTTTTGTTTGTGGTTCATAGTCAAAAGGAAAAAGCTATTTCCTTTTCTTTCTTTCTTTTTTTTTTTTTTTTTTTAGAGACAATCTCACTTTATTGCCCTCAGTAGAGGGTGGTAGCATCACAGCTCACAGCAACCTCCAACTCCTGGGCTTAGGAGATTCTCCTGCCTCAGCCTCCCGAGTAGCTGGAACTACAGGCGCCCGCCACAAGGCCCAGCTATTTTTTGTTGCAGTTTGGCCCAGGCCAGGTTCAAACCCACCACCCTTGGTATATGGGCCGGTTCCTTACCTACTGAGCCACAGGCACCACCCCTGAAAGAATTTTTTAAAAAATATCTCTTAGCCAGGGGCAGTGCCTGTGGCTCAACTGAGTACAGCGCTGGCCCTATATGCCAGAGGTAGCAGGTTCAAACCCAGCCCCAGCCAAAAGCTAAAAAAAAAAAAAAAAAAAATCTCTTAGCCAGGGGCAGCGTCTGTGGCTCAGTGGGTAGGGTGCAGGCCCCATAAAATGAGGGTGGCAGATTCAAATGGCCCGTCCAAACTGCAAAAAAAAAATAGCTGGGCATTATGGCGGGCACCTGTAGTCCCAGCTACTTGGGAGGCTGAGGCAAGAGAATCTCCTAAGCCCAGGAGTTGGAGGTTGTTGTGAGCTGTGTGACACCACAACGCTCTACCCGGGGCGATAAAGTGAGATTCATATCTCTACAAAAAGAAAAAAAAAAAAAAATCTCTTAGCCAGGCCCAGTAACTCATACCTGTAATTCTATTACTGTGGGAGGCCAAGGCAGATGGATTGCCCGAGTTCAAGAGTTGGAGACCAGCCTGAAGAAGAGTGAGACCCTATCTCTAATGCAAATAGGAAATCTAGGTGGGCATCTGTAGTCCCAGCTACTCAGGACACTGAGGCAAGGGGATCGCTTAAGTCCAAGAGTTTGAGGTTGCTATGTGTTATAATGCTACAGCACTCTACTAAGGGTGACAAAGTGAGACTGTCTGAAAAAAATAAATACCAAAAAAAATGTGTGTGAGGCCAGGCATGGTGGCTCATGCCTGTAATCCTAGCACTCTGGAAGGCTGAGGCGGGTGGATTGCCTGAGCTCAGGGGTTTGAGACTAGCTTGAGCAAAAGTAAGACCTCATGTCTAATAATAGCCGGGCATTGTGGTGGGTGCCTGTAGTCCAAGCTACTTGGGAGGCTGAGGCAAGAGAATCACTTGAGCCTGAGCATTTGAGGTTGCTGTGAGCTATGATCTTACAGAACTTTACTGGGGGTGACAGAGTGAGACTCTGCCTCAAAAAAAAAAAAAAAATTGTGAAATCGTGTGCTCATTCTATACCGAATTCCTGTTAAAAATTCCTCACTTGTTTTCAAGATGTCTATTTAGAACAAATTGCTTTGAAACCAGATTCCAAAAACATCCACACCTTTGATTTATTGATTATGATTAATAAATGTTAGTTTTAGAACAGAACTCACTTCCTTTTCATTATATGAATTTATCATACAAAAGAATCTCATCATTTTCCCTACGAAGATCATAGTTCTGACTTGGCTGATCGCATCTCTAATATTGAAAACTATCTGTAAGTCAATGGATTGACAATGACAGGTTTTTTTTTTTTTTTTTTTTAAGTAAAGAACCTTTTATTGGGGTGGCCACAAAGCACACACTAGTCCATGATAGGACTTAAGAGTAAGATCCGGAAGGGCCGACTTCTCCTGCACTGACGCTCAGAGTGAGGTCTGGGCATGGAATAGTTCCCGGTGGAAGTGAGACAAGGCCGAGTCTCAAAGGCCTGCACCGGTGGGTGGGAGGGGGGAGAAGGCTGCTCAGCTGTCCAAGTGGGCAAGGCCACCTGCCCCTGCCCCTGCCACCCGGCCACAGCAGAACCCCCAGCGTGAAACCCTCACAGACACTCTGGTTCTCTGGAGGGGCAGGAAGGAGGAAGTGGTGGGGGCAAGGGTGGGAAGAAGGGTGAGAAACAATGTTACTGGGTTTTTTTTGGTTTTGTTTTGTTTTTTTTTAAAGCATCTACCAACATCATATTACTGGGTCTGATAACCCCTTTAACCAACGCTTGATACATGTTACAGCATAAATATAAACTCAAGGAAAATAAATACATCAGCTCCTGTGAGGCTGGAAGTGGTGTGGACAGCAGGGTGTGGGTGGGTCAGCAGGGAGGCGGGCGGGGTGCTTACACACGGTGGACAGGCAGGCGGGCGATCGAGCAGACAGGGCCACGGCGCCTGTAGGGAGTGAGTCTCAAGTGCCCTCGTGCGTGGGTGTCTAGACTGTCGGTCCGTGCAACCTTGCGAGGGGGCGCCGAGCTCTCGCCTTCAAGTTCCACCTGCTCCTGGTCTCTCTTCTTGGCAGCTTTCTTTTAGTCCCACTGCTGATGTAGGTAGCGCAGGAGGATGTTTAGCGCAGGAGAATGTTTGTCTTTTCTGTCACGATGATCTGTTCAGACGGGTACTCTCGAGTGGGCAGGTAGACTGAGGGACGTCGGTTACTCAGCGGAGGCTTTGCACACGGAATCGGCATGAAATCGACTAAAATTGCTTTTGTTGTAGACAGGCAATCCTTTCAAGAAATCTGCCATCTTCTGTTTCCTCCGTCGCCTCCTCAGCCACTGCCTCAGCCGACTCCGACGCCAACCACAGCCTCCTTAGTCGCCACCACACAGTAACTTCCAGCCACAGCACCAACAATGACAGGATTTTGATACCTTTACTCTGTATGTTCTAAACTCTTTGTGGAAACACCCTCTAAGAACTGGCATAAGGCAACACAGCATAGAATTTCTTTCCATTACAGGTAAATTGAAATTGAAATCTTGGATATAAAACAACAAAATAATTTAAAATATTTATTCACCTCTCCCCCCCCCCATGGCATATTGCCACTCCATAAGTAATTATTGTACTTATTTTTATTTATTTATTTCTCTAGTCTTCAGTTTTATGAAGCGCATACCGGCTTCTCTAAGTATCAGCACTTATTTTTATTTTTTAATTTTATTTTTAGATACAGGGTCTTTCTTGTTACTCAGGCTGGGGTGCAATGGCTTCATAATAGCTCACTGCAACCTCAAACTCCTGGGCTTAAGCAATTCCCTGCCTCAGCCTCCCTAGTGGGTGGGACTATTATGCCTTCAATTTTTTTTGTACAGGCAAGGCCTCTACAGGCATGAGCTACCAGACACAGCCCCTTTCTATTAATATATGCATTTAAGGCTGAACATCTCACTCTATACATGTGAGTCTGTATTTCTATTTTCATGGTTCTGTTAATCTTTGCTTTATAAAATAAGAACTGATTAGTTTATAGCAAGTTGAACTTTTATTGTTATGAAATGTGCTCAGTATGTCAAGTAATGCTTTTTTTCTTAATGTTCACTTGGTCAAATGTTAATATTACAACTTTAAAAATTATAGAAATAATTTGAGGCCTGGGTTGATATTTTTCTCTATAGGATTTTTATTTGCTCTTTTGAGGGCCAGAATATACTAGCAAAACACATCCACATTTATGCAGTCTCAGGGATTTGACATGTGGTTTCAATCCCTACGAAAAAAGGTCCAGTTCCCTTTTGCCTTTCTATGATGAAGCTTTCTGGAGTTTATCAGGAAGACTCTGTAATAGGCAATGGACGTACGTCCCTTAGACTCCTGGACTATGTCTGTCTTAGTCTATTCAAGTTGCTATAACAAAATACCATAAATGGGTAAACAACAGAAATTTATTTCTCACTATTCTGGAGGCTGAGGAATCCAAGATTAAAGCACTAGTAGATTCGGTGTCCGGTGAGGACCCACTTTCTGGTTCATGAATGGTTCTCCTGGCTGAATGTGTTCACACAGCTGACTCCCTCAGGCCTCTTTTATAAAAGCACCAATCCTCGTCATACGATCTAATTACCTCCCAAAGGCTCTATTTCCCAGCACTATCACCTGGGGAGTCAAGATTTCAGCACAAATGTGGGTGGACAGACAAGTATACAAACTTTAAGACCTTAACAATGTCTAAAGAGAAGGGAGGGATTCTGGGAAATGAAAACAGGCGCTCAGAGTAGTTGACCACTTCTGCCCCAGAAGTCTCGGACGTTCGGGAAGCGTATTCCTGGAGGGCCGTACTGTTGTCAGTTTTTCTCCTTCCTCTAACGTTCTGTGACATGTAATTTAGAGCGCCACGTAGTCTCCCACTCTCAGACTACTGTAAACGCAGACGTAAACGTTTTCCTCTGCGGAATTCTGGGAAGTGTAGGTCCGACCGCATCCGCAGGCACTTCCCACGCTAGGAAGGCGGTGCTGCAGAATTCTGGGAAGTGTAGTCCGGGCACTTCCGCCACTGTAAGACGACGTAGCGGCCGTCATTTCATTTCCTTGGTTTTGATGATTAAAATCATCTCCACAGAAATCTTTCAAACTTCCCGGAGATGTATTTGGTGCCAACAGCTATCGGACTTTTCGTTTGGGGTGAAAAAGGAAGATCAGCTAAATGCGGAGGTTTGAGTCGCGAGGGTGCTGTTTTGTGTTTCCCCGGGCTGGGTTTCTTTGCGCTGGGGGTTTACCCGGTTAGGCCAACACGGATCAGGTTTCGCCAGGTTTGAGGGTGTCCGGGCTGTCCTGTCCCCAACCCGACTTTCCCACCTACGAGGCAGCCCTGCCCCTTCTTACGGTATCTCTATGTTCTCGTTTGCTATTCTATAAAAGGAAACTAAAAGCAATAGCTTCCTAGGGTGATGTTTTGAGAAAAAGAGATAGGACAAAAAGCTTAAAATGAGCTTCAGTGAGCACATGAATCTGGTTTGCCCCTAACCCCTGACCATTTTAGGAAGGAGAGCGTTGCTTTTAGCTGTTCCTGGGGGTAATATACACTGTGATTTATCTTGGATGGAAACACAAGAGTGAAATACACTGGTATTTCACAACCATCTTTCCTTCTCCTGGTCCAGACTTCTGAAAGAGCCCTGCTCGGAGGAGGAGGGACAGCAGAGCCCCACGTAAGACTTGTCATTTCCTTTTGCCAAGATATTTACGCAAATTAGAGAATATGTGGGCCATGTACTCGAGCATGGGAAGTGATTATAATGAAGCACTAGTTGCTAAGTCCTAAAGACACCTTTCCACCGCATCATGGCTCTCAGAAGTAGTGGTGTTATCTTTCTTAGTAGGATGACTAGTAGGAGGCAGAGCGAGCATTGGAGCTTAGGTAGTTTGAGTCTGAACTTGAGTTCATGGTCTCTTTGGTATATTCTCTTTGAGTCAGGAAACTGGCTAGTATCGTGAAAATAGGTTGAGATTTCACTGTAGAGACTTTGAGAGCAGGGTTTGGGCTATTCCCTGAGTTTTAAAAAATAGTTCTCAACTGTTTTTATTTTTAAAATTTCAAATTAATAGGGCGGCCCCATATACTGAGGGTGGCAGTTTGAACGTGGCCCCTGCCAAACTGCAACAAAACATAGCCGGCGTTGTGGCGGGCCCCTGTAGTTCCAGCTGCTCGGAAGGCTGAGGTAAGAGAATCGCCTAAGCCTAAGAGCTGGAGGTTGCTGCGAGCTGTGATGCCATGGCACTCTACCAAGGGCAACAAAGTAAGACTCTGTCTCTAAAAAAAATTCAAATAATGTTACAGAGGTAACATGTAAATCATGGAAAATTCTTAAGATACAGAAATGCATTTTTAAAAAACTTAAATTACCCATAATCTCAGTGTGTAGAAAGAGGAATTATTAATATTATAGTCCTTTTTGTAAGGTTTTCTTGTGCATATTTTTATTTAGTTGGAGCTGTTTGGGACTGATAGTACACTGTAGTCCTACTCACACTGTGATCCATAAAGTAGCAGTATTGATATCACCTGAGTAGAAATGCCCATTCTTGGGTGCCACCCAAGATCTTCTGATTTAGGGTTTTTGTAGTTAGGTCCCAGGAATCTGCATTTCAGCAAGATCGCAAGGTCGTTTCTGTGCATATTTCAAGTTTGAAAAGGTCCTGTTTGGACATTCAGGTCTAGCAAATTGACCCTGCCAGACATCACAGGTAAAACTGAGCTAGCCACATTAGAAGAGTACTCAGTCCAGTGATTTTTCCTTCACGCTAAGTATTGTTAACTGTCAAGTGTCTATGCAAATTCATGACATGAGCACAAGGCAGCTAGAGGTCTAGAGTCAAATGGAGAGACTCAGAAGTCCTGAAGATATGTTCCTCCCAGGCTTTGGATAGTGGATTCATTGCCCTCTTTTGTATTAGAGGACTTCTACCAAAAGTAGGAATATCAGATACTAGTTACTATTAATTAATGTTAGATGTTATTGCCAAAATTGTCATTATATTGCCATTACAATTGTTATTATTACTGTTGTTATTACTTTGACTACCTTGTGGTTTCTTTTTTAAATTTTATATAATTTTAAGCTTATAGGAAAGTTGCAAAATATAACATAGGAGTTTCATATGCTCTTAACTCAGATTGACCAATTGTTTACATTTTGCATATTTGTTCTGTTGGTGACCATAAGCCACATACCACCAGGAACATACCTGTAACCAGAGACACACACACCATTGGGAATCATGCATGGGATATCTTGGTAAGAGCTAATTAGGAGGGGCTGGTTAAGGTGTTTTGGCTTATATTAGTTGAGTTGAGGAAAGTTAAAGGCAGTGAGACTTTGTTCTGGGTTGGGTACTATTAGTAAGTAGAGCAATTGTAGTAATTTTTACATAGATGGTAGGAAAACAAGATTAGACTGTATTTGTTACTTTCAATTAAGTAGTCACTTGTGCTAGCTGGGAGAGATAGTTATTTAGTAATTTTTGCCATTGCAGAATGTATTTGTCTCTGTGTTACAGACAGTCTTGTTTTTTCTTGTTTACCATGATCACTGAGTGGCCCTGGCTGATTCTTGTTGATAAATTGAAAACACCAAGTTCTTGGCCGCACCTGTGGCTCAGTCAGTAAGGCGCCGGCCCCATATACCGAGGGTTCACACCCGGCCCCGGCCGAACTGCAACAACAACAACAACAAAAAAAATAGCCGGGTGTTGTGGCTAGCGCCTGTAGTCCCAGCTACTTAGGAGGCTGAGGCAAGAGAATCGATTAAACCCAGGAGTTGGAGATTGCTGTGAGTTGTATGATGCCATGGCACTCTACCGAGGGCCATAAAGTGAAACTCTGTCTCTACGAAAAAAAAAAAAAAGAAAACACCAAGTCCTGGCTGTTGCTATTAGATGTCAGGGCTATTTTTTTTCCCCCTTTCACAACTTCATTGTACTTATATTTTGTTTTTGGCTTTTTGCTGAAGCATTTAAGAGTAAGCTAGAGGTAGTGATCAAAATGAAATTAATCACATCAATAATACACTATTATCTAATTTACAGTTCACATTCAAATTTGTTTTCTCAATAAAGTCTTTGAGACAGATCAAGGCCCACCCTAATTGAATACATTGCACTTACTTTTTGTTTCATTAGTCATTGTATTTGAAATGACTCCTTAGATTTTTTTTTTTTTTTTTTTTTTTTTGAGACAGAGTCTCACTTTGACACCCTTGGTAGGGTGCCATGGTGTCATAGCTCACAGCAACCTCAAACTCTTGGACTTGAGCAGTCCTCTTGCCTCAGCCTCCTGAGTAGCTGGTACTACACGTGTGTAGCACCACACCTGGCTAGTTTTTCTCTTTTTAGTAGAGATGGGGTCTTGCTCTTGCTCAGCCTGGTCTTGAACTTCCTAGCTTAAGCAATCTACCTGCCTCAGCCTCTCAGAATGTTAGGATTACAGGTGTGAGCAACTAGGCCCAGCCAACTCCTTAAATTTTATTTTTCTTTTTTGCTCTTGATATTTTTGTAGAGTATGGGCAAATTATTTTGTTAAATGTTCCTGTTTTTTGGTTGATTGTATATACATGATTAAATTCAGGCAATGCGTTACCTCACTAAAGTGGTGAGGTATCTTTCTTGGTGCATTATAGAAGGAGTCATGTTGGTTTGTGAGTTTGTCAACTTTGTCCCTTTGGATAAGGTGTCTTACCAGGTTATCTTTTTTCCTTTTACAGTTAATACTTTGAGACTGTATAACTATCTTATTCCTCATCGAACTACCGATTTTTAGCATCCATTGATGGTTTTCTAGTTGTCTCTTGTTCCTCATTTATAAGTTTATGTGTTAATGCTATAAGAGGAACTTTCTGTTCTCACCCACTTATTGTACATTACTTAATTTACAACAGCATGGACTCTTTTATTCAAATTTGGTATGAACTGTCAAACTTGCTTTTAATTGTGGTATCAGGTTTTATTAAGTTCAATGTTGGAGTAAATTATTAGAAAAACAGCAAGAGATTTTCAGAAGTATAATCTATGTCACATGTGAAAATTTTGAGACAGACTGTGTTATTGTCCATTATTTCACTTCCAAGAAACAGAGTTGACACCGACCTTTCTGATTCACCAGCTCAGGTTTCAACTTGCTTGGCTTATGGATGTTGCTGGGAGGGTTTCATTTGTTTCCATCCAGGCAGATTTTACATTTCTTAATTTTTGTATATCTCAAAACTTTTTTGTGTGTTTGTTCAGCAGGCCCAGTTCGGGTTTGAACCTGCCACCCCCAGTGCACAGGGCCAGCACTCTAACCATTGAGCTATGGTTACCCAGCCTCAAAACTTTTGTAATGACCTATGTACTTTCACATGACAACAACAACCTGTGAACTCCAGGTATATCTTAAAATAGTCTAATGGTAGACATCACATTTTTAAGGATAATTTCAAACTATAGACTATCATCTGCTTACTGCAGTTGCAGCAAAACTGGCTGTATTAAGAGCTTTCTACCTTGAAATAATCCCACAAAGTTGGTATGACTGTTTTTCTCTCCCACTTGCAGGTGACAGAAGTGAGGTATAGAGATGTTAATAATTTCCCCAAGGTGACTAGTAGTGAGTAGCCCTGCCAGGATTTTAATGCATGTATATCGGTTTCAGAGTCTGCTCTTACATATTGTCTTAATGTATGCCATACCCAGAATAAGAATTACTACTATGAAAGTACAGACACACTGGTGTGGTTGGGCAGGTTGTGTACTGATAGGGGTAAGCTGGATAGCTAAGATCCATGTCATTTTTTTACTCATAAACCACATTTCTGCAGCCATCCCAAGGTACCAGTGCATTGGCTAATTCACTAGGAGCAGCCACAAGAATTAGCAACATACTTGTACGGTTTTCCATTGACTTCTCTCTTCTTTTCCAGTTCTGCTTTCTTAGGGCTCTGTGCTTCCCCAGAAGGAAGAATTAAAAATGAGTATGTTCAAGGTGAGTAGAGCTTGCTTTTCTACCAGAAATGCCATTTTTATATTCAGAGATGGGGCACATGTTTTCCTTTTTCAAAGAGTAAAGCCATTTGAGAAACTGTTGACTGTGCCAGGTGCTGGTTGGGGTCGTGTCTTCTACCTTACTACCTTTCTCTACTTAGAAATCATCTATTTTTATATTTCTGTAATCTCTTCAGATGTACTTAGAGCTATAGCGTCGCATATATACCACACATATAATTATATATTTTGTTTTTTTTTTTTTTTTTTGAGATAGAGTCTCACTATGTTGCCCTTGGTAGAGTGCCATGACGTCACAGTTCACAGGAACCTCAAATTCTTGGGCTTAAGCAATTCTCTTGACTCAACTTCCCTAGTAGCTGGGACTACAGGTGCCTGCCATAATGCCCGGCTAATTTTTGTTGCACTCATCATTGCTGTTTAGCTGGCTGGGGCTGGGTTTAAACCCGGTACATGTGGCTGTCACTGTAACCACTGTGCTAGAGGTGCCAAGCCATTTTTTTCCCTTCATTTTATATAACATTCACTGTTAATTGTTACATTCTCATTGAATTTGTGTATCCAGTTTTTTCTTTCTTTTTAAGACTAGTGAGGTGCATGAGTGAGAAGGGGAAAGAGTAGAACAAGTTCAATCTGTAACTGACTACGAACAATCAAATGAGATAATTCATTACCTTCACCTGAGTCACAGGTACCCAATTTTTAAATTATTTTCTCTATATAAATAGTTTGGGGTTTTTACTATTTTAGGAACTATAGTGAGGTTTTCCTATATTTTTCCCAAAAAAGTCAATTTATGAAAAGTGCTGTCCTTGAACATATTAGGTATTCAGAATTGAAAAGGTATGTGCTGTATATAGTACTTAGGATGGTTTTTGTTTTTTGTTTTTGGAGATAGTCTCGTTTTATCACCCTCAGTAGGGTGCTTAACTCTTGGGCTCAAGTGATCCTCTTGCCTCACCCTCCCAATGCCCAGCTGTTTTGTTTTTTTTTTTCTTTTTGAGACAGACTCTCACTCTGTTGCCCCTGGAGTTGAGTGCTATGACATCATAACTCACAGCAACCTCTAAGTCTTGGGACTATAGGCAAATGCCACAACACCTGGCTGGTTTTTCTATTTTTAGTAGAGACGAGTTCTCAGTCTTGCTCAGGCTGGTCTCCAACTTCAAAGCTCAAGCAATTGTAGAGTGCGTAGAGTGTTACAGACATAAGCCACTGTGCCCGCCCTAGGATGTGTTTGATAGAATATTCAAATATGACACAGTGCATCAGGATTTCACAACTGCTTTATTCAGAAAAAAATATTGCTAAACTTTTTTCCATGCCTCAGTCTTATTTACTGGTATCTCCTCATTTGAGTTGTTTTCTTTTTTAAAAAAATCAATGTAATATGTGACCTTAGTTTAAAAAGTCTAGTGGTGCTAGAGAACTTGTACTTGTTCATACCTCAGGGCAACTGTATGAAGACGTACTTCCCTTTATCATCTTCTTTTTTTTTCAGAGACAGTATTGCACTTTGTCACCCTTGGTAGAGTGCTGTGGCATCACAGCTCACAGCAACTCCAGCTCTTGGGCTTAGATGATTCTCTTGCTTCAGCCTCCTTAGTAGCTGGGACTACAGGTGTCTGCCACAATGCCTAGCTATTTTTTTTTTTTGTTGCAGTTTGGCCAGGGCCGGGTTTGAACCTGCCACCCTCAGTATATGGGGCCAGCATTCTACTCACTGAGCCACAGGTGCCACCCTTTATTTTAATTTTAAACACGAAAAAGTGTTGTAAAAAATGAGGAATCAGGCTTGGCGCCCATAGCACCACAGTGGTTATGGTGACAGCCACATACACCAAGGGTGGCAGGTTAAAACCCGGCCCGGGCCAGCTAAACAACAATGACAACTGTAACAAGAAATAGCCGGGTTTTGTGACAGGTACCTGTAATCCCAGCTACTTGGGAGGCTGAAGCAAGAGAATCGCTTAAGCCCAAGAGTTTGAGGTTGCTGTGAGCTGTGATGTCATGGCACTCTTCCAAGGGTGACATAGTGAGACTGTCTCAAAAAAAAAAACAAAAAAAAGAGGAATCAGCTCCAGTTCACATGGAAAGCCAAGGATCTAGAGTCAAGGTATTATATTCAGGAGAAATACCAAGACAGGAGAGGAGAGAGGCACATATCACACTGCTTTTGGATTATTCCCGTGTATAACACTACTCCTCACCTTGCTCCCACTTCAGTGGGAAGACAAGTGTTAATCAAACATTGTTGGGACCAAACTGATAAACATATCTGGGGAAATTGGCAGTATTAATTAAAAACTAAGACCTTTTTTGCTCAGGATGCAAAAGTTAAGAGTTCTAGGGAGTTTACTTACAGTACTACTTGCTAAGAGCAGTCATCAGATAAACATCATACAAAGCTTTCTTTTTCTAGCAACACTTTAGGTAAAACTGAGGAAAATCAGTGTGTGGCATTAGTAAGAGAGAAGAAGGGCTGGGAAACCTACTATAAATGGATTAGAATCCAGAGGACCTTCCCACCCATCCTTCCCACTTCATCTGTATTGCCTGTTTTCCATTGAACATTGGTTATAGATTGAGGGCATGTATTTTTGTTTCAGGAAGCAGTGACATTTAAGGATGTGGCTGTGGCCTTTACTGAAGAGGAGCTGGGACTGTTGGACTCTGCCCAGAGGATGCTGTACCAAGATGTGATGGTTGAGAACTTTAGGAACCTGCTCTCAGTGGGTGAGGGCAGCCTCCCTCTGTAGTATCTTTGTGACCTTGGAGTTTTAGGGTTTGAGGCTCTTACAATGATTAATTCCCTGAGTATGGGGAATTCCCTGACTTTCCTGATTCTTGTGGGATGGAGAGACTCAAGATGTTTCTGGTCTTTCTGAACAGGGTATTTTAGATCTTTTTCATTTGCGTTTTATAAAAGATCTGTAAATGGACAGAATACTGCCATACCTTGTGTGTTCATTTTCAAATTTCACTCCTCTCTCATTAGCAAATTATAAAACCAATTTACTAAATCTCACCAGTATTTTTTTTTTTTTTTTTTTTTTTTTAGACCTAGTGTCACTCTATCGCCGTGGCTGGGGTGCTGTGGCATCATCATAGCTCACAGCAACCTCAAACTCTTGAACTTAAGCAATCCTTTTGCCTCAGCATCCTGAGTAGCTGGTACTACACATGTGTACTACCACACCTGGCTAGTTTTTCTCTTTGTAGTAGAAATGGGGTCTCACTCTTACTCAGGCTGATCTCCAACTCCTGAGCTCAGGCAATCTACCTGCCTCAACCTCCAAAAGTTCTAGGATTATAGGTGTGAACCATCTCGCTCAGCCCCCTAATTCTAATTTCTTAGGTCCTTAATTCTGATTTCTCTGGGTATGTATGTTTGTTTACCTGTCTGTACAAATTCACATCTTGGGAACCTGTAGTATTGTAGTTGTAACCAAACTCAATAACATGTGACTTTCTTTGAGCTTTTGTGGCAGAGCCTATTCATTTGGGGAGGAATTATTTTTGTAAGAATTTTTTCTTTTCCTTAAGAGACAGAGTCTCACTGTATCCCCCTTGGTAGAGTGCTATGGGGTTACAGCTCACAGCAGCCTCCAACTCCTGGGCTTAGGCAATTCTCCTGCCTCAGCCTCCTGAGTAGCTGAGACTACAGGCGCCCACCACAACGCCCGGCTATTTTTTTTTCTGTAATTTGGCTGGGGCTGGGTTTGAACCTGCCACCCTTAGTATATGGGCCAGCAACCTCCCACTGAGCCACAGGCACAGCCCATATTTTTGTAAGAATTCTTATGTCTATTTCTTATTAATCCCCTATATAAGAAAATAAAATTCTGTTTCCTTATGCCTTACATTAGAGAACAAAAAGTCTTAGAAAATAGCTTGTGAGATAGCCTTTCCCTTAGAGAATTTGCCCAGCTGCATCCTATTTGCTTCTTCTAAAGTTCACATCCATAAAAAGAAATGTCTCTTACATTGTCACATGTACATTTTCTGTTTTTTAGTTTATATGTATGGTATTAGAGGGCATTTTATGTAATGACACCACTACAGTGTGTGATGATTCTTTGGTGGTTTCTTGTTTGTTTCTTCTAAACACTTATCACAAATTATTAAATTTATTTCACAGTTCACTAATAGACTGCATTTATCAATTAGGAAAACATTCTTGTTAAAGGCAAATGTAATATATCTCTATCCAAAAACTTTTCATACTTTGCTTTCAAAGAGATAGCATACTTTCCTAGCCTCTGAATTTTGGCTTTTATTTGGGAAAGTAAAAACAGAGAGACAGTACAAAAGCCTCAGAAGGATCCACTTTCCTTTCCTTTCCTTCAAGTGACTTTTAAAACCTTTGATTTTTTTCTTTAACCCCCTTGGTGTAACCCTGCCTCAGGTATGCATATTTTCAACTTCTTAGTAAAACTGTATTTTCCAGTTCTTTTTGTATTTCCAATACTTTACTTGTTAAAGCTCTTTTGTTTCTATGACGTGGTTCAAACTTAAACTTGAATTTGGAGTTACAGAGAATGTTAGAAATCAAATTGGGATTCATCTGTGCCTATATTTCTTGAGTATCTGCTAACTGCCAAGCACTATTCTGCACTGTGGTTATAAAACTGTAAGCACTCTACAGTGCCTGTAGCTCAGCAGCTAGAGCACCAGCCATATACACTGGGGCTGGAGGGTTCAAACCTGCCCCAGGCCTGCCAAACAGCAATGACAACTATAATTAAAAAAAGTTAGGCATTGTGGCGGGTTCCTGTAGTCCCAGTTAATTGGGAGGCTAAGGCAAGAGAATTGCTTAAACCCAAAAGTTTGAGGTTTCTGTGAGCTGTGACTCCATGGTACTCTACTGAGGGCTACATAGTGAGACTGTCTCAAAAAAAAAAAAAACAAAAAAACTATGAGTGCTCTAAAATATTTTTCCTCATTGATACTACATTATAGTAAGGAAAGATACATAATTTGAAAAAAGATTTAGATAGTATGTCAGTAGTTGTGTTTTTAAATGGATTTCAGTGGTGCTTAGTTGAGAGCTTAGTAGACCACTTATTGGTTTCTGTCAGTATGTAAACCAGAAAACTTTCTATGTAGTGAAAAAGATAAGATGAGCCATCATGAGGTTCCTTGAAGTCTCATACTGTGTTCTAAATGTTACTTAAATCTTTGAACAAAAAATTCACCTGCCTATATCTCTGAATTCTTTGTTCTTACAGAAGAGAATAGTCAAAGTGAGTTAAGGACTGTTCAAGATGGAGGATCAAATGAAGAGCTTTCCTGCTGGAAAATCTGGCAACAAATTGTAAATGATTTAACCATGTATCAAGACCCCTTGATAAATAATTCTCAATTTCATAAACAAAGTGATTCCCCCCACCAGGTAGGGATAGGACTGTCTATTCAACTTTCTGAATATGAGAACTATATGTTAAATCATAAAACAGATGGTCCCAACGATACTAGAAATCCAGAGTTTCTGACTCTGAGAAGCCATGATTTTCTGAGGAAATCTTTTTTGACCACGTCACAGAATTACGAGAATGGATATCAGCAAATTCCCATGAAAAATAAACTGTGTCAGTGTAAACAGGGTGTTGACCCCATCAGTTGGATTTCACATCACCATGATGATTATAGAACACACACAAGTGGAAAATGTCATAGATCTGATGATTATGGAAAAGACAGCATGAAGATTTTGACATTTGATCAGAACAGCATGATTCACACGGGACAGGAACCTTACCAGTGTAACAAGTGTAAAAAAACCTCCAATGATCTTTCCAGCTTTGATCTTCAACAGCAATTACAATCAGAAGAGAAATCTCTTACACGTATGGAGTGTGGAACAGGCTTCCATTATAGCTCATTTCTTCCTGATCAGAGAGTTCACATGGGAGAAAAACTGAAGTGTGATGAATGTGGCAAGGAATTCTGTCAAAACTCACATTTACAAAACCATCATAAAGTCCACATGATAGACAAACCATACAAATGTAATCAATGTGGGGAAGGTTTCAACTGTAGGTCAGCACTGAATGTTCATTGCAAGGTCCACACAGGAGAGAAAACTTATAATTGTGAAGAATGTGGGAGGGCCTTCAGTCAGGCCTCTCATCTTCAGGATCATCAGAGACTCCATACTGGGGAGAAACCATTCAAATGTGATGCATGTGGTAAGAGCTTCATTCGGAATTCACATCTTCAGTCCCATCAGAGAGTTCATACAGGAGAGAAACCATACAAATGTGAGGAATGTGGGAAGGGCTTCATTTGTAGCTCAAACCTTTACATTCATCAGAGGGTCCACACAGGAGAAAAACCCTATAAATGTGAGGAATGTGGTAAAGGCTTTAGTCGGCCTTCAAGTCTTCAGGCCCATCAGGGAGTCCACACTGGAGAGAAATCATACATATGTACTGTGTGTGGGAAAGGCTTTACCCTGAGTTCAAATCTTCAGGCCCATCAGAGAGTGCATACTGGAGAGAAGCCATATAAATGTGGGGAGTGTGGGAAGAGGTTCAGGAGGAATTCACATTATCAAGTTCATCTAGTGGTCCACACAGGAGAGAAACCTTATAAATGTGAGGTATGTGGGAAAGGCTTCAGTCAAAGTTCCTATCTTCAAATCCATCAGAAGGCCCACAGCATAGAGAAACCTTACAAGTGTGAGGAGTGTGGGCAGGGCTTTAATCAGAGTTCACGGCTGCAGATTCACCAGCTGATCCATACTGGTGAGAAACCATACAAATGTGAAGAGTGTGGAAAGGGATTCAGTCGTAGAGCAGATCTTAAAATTCATTGTAGAATCCATACAGGAGAGAAACCGTATAATTGTGAAGAATGTGGGAAAGTCTTCAGGCAGGCGTCAAATCTTTTGGCCCATCAGAGAGTCCACAGTGGGGAAAAGCCATTCAAATGTGAGGAGTGTGGGAAGAGCTTTGGTCGGAGTGCACACCTTCAAGCTCATCAAAAAGTCCACACTGGAGAAAAGCCATACAAGTGTAAAGAGTGTGGGAAGGGCTTTAAGTGGAACCTTAATCTTGATATGCATCAGAGGGTGCACACAGGAGAGAAACCATATAAGTGTGGGGAATGTGGTAAGTACTTCAGTCAGGCCTCAAGTCTTCAGCTTCATCAGAGTGTGCACACTGGAGAGAAACCATATAAATGTTATATGTGTGGTAAAGTCTTCAGTCGGTCTTCACAACTTCAGTCTCATCAGAGGGTTCACACAGGGGAGAAACCTTACAAATGTGAGATATGTGGTAAAAGGTTTAGTTGGCGATCAAATCTTACAATTCATCACAGAATCCATGTTGTTGATAAATCCTACAAAAACAATAGGGGTGGTAAGAATGTCAGGGAATCCGCAGAGGAAAAAAATCCTATGAAATGATTTTTTTTTTTTTTTTTTGATGACTCAAGTGTCACATGAATTCTTCCAATCAAGTCTGAAAAGAAGAAAAAATAATTTGTTTCAAGTAAGTCAGTGCCCCACCCATAGATCCTGATGTCCCATTGGTCCAGAGACCACCTAAAAGAGAATCCTTGTAATCATACTGAAGGCTTCAGTTACAACCTTTACCTGTATAAAATAGTATTTAGAAAAGGAGTGGAGGGTAAGAGTTTTATCAGATCTTTTCCAAAAGAATTGCTGTGGACATACCAGAATTAGTGTACACTACAATGTTAACTTTATAAGGGCAGAGACTTTGTTCACTACTAAATATACATAATCTTAGCCTCATGCAAATGTGAGAAGTATGGGAAGAGCTTCAGGAGGAACTCACCTTATCAGGTATTATTACCATTAAATGCTTTAATAGGTGTGCAATAGTTGTTAAATAATAAATGGAAAAAATATACAATATTTGAAAATTGTGTTGAGATTACCTCCAGAATATAAATTTTTATTTAGAACAGGAAACCTGAAAGTAGCCTTAAGAAAATTAATTCAGAGAGATAAAAGTAGGAATGTAAAAAACCATTCAATACTGCATTCTTAATTTGGCACTGTCCTGTTATAATTAGCTCTTGTTCTTTGATAGCCTGTCTTCTCAAGTTGAGCCCTGTCTTTCTGGACTTTTCTCTAATGTTCTATTGGTTTTATATAGATTCAGTTGCTGTTTATGAAGTGCAGACTGAGAAATCAATTTTGTTATTTTGCAATAATGGGACATTATTATCACTGTTAAGGCAGGCATTTAAGTGTCAGAAATGTTAATAATGACAAACATTCCATAGTAAATGTTGAGCTGATGATTAGTTTCTTATTCTCCACATTTTTATTCAGGTATTTGGCATGATTGCCTTCTAAGGGTGTTAACATTACATCCATCAAAACATAGGTTAAGGCCATTTGCAGTAGATTAATTAAATCAAGTTCTCTACCCCATATTCACCCCATATTCTCCTTTTCTATTCTGTGAAAAAAGGACAAAAATTGTTGGTTTGATTAATTTTATCAAACACATATTTAAGGCATGACTGACATAATTTTTAGCAATGAGAGTGAAAAGTGCTCTTGGAAGAGGAGTTAATAAGTATCATATAATGTGCATCCCTTTGCTCTGGAAATCTTAAATTAGGAGATTCAAATAGAAAAGGTGAGTAGCACATGAATGATATTGCTGAATTTTGTTAAAAGTGGAAATTTTTTATATACTCGTTCAATAATAGGGATTTGTGAAAGTGACAGACTTACAACAGACATAGTTAAGGAGCATCACATATCAAATCAAACTCAGATGTGTCCAGGTGGATGAGTGAGTAGCAGTTCTGATCATGTATGACAGGCTAGCCACCCTTAGGTATGCAGTGGCAAGGACAGTCTACGGAGATCTTTTTCATGTCTGTATTGATATTTTCAGTGAGCATTGATTTAGTAAAATACAGTTACTTTAGCAGGTTGTAAAAGTATTTAAAATGTAATTTGAAAAATTATTAAGAATATTAATTCCTTATAATCAAAGGATCCTTGATTGGCACATAAGGCCAAAATTAAGGAATGGAATTCTGGAGATCATTTATTTCAGGAAAAAACTTTATGAAACAAAGATACAGATAACATTGGTGTGAGTATATATTTACAATTAATGCACTTGAAGCTTCTTAGGCTCGGATACATGCAGCCTCCAAGGTTTTAGTGTAATTTCAGTAGTAGGAATTGGTGCGTCTTCATTCTTGTCAGACTTCCTTGGTGACTAAGTTCTTTCAAGTGCTTGGTCTGATTAGAGAAGTGGCTGAGTCTTTCCAGGCACTTTTCATGGCAAAAAAAATCTTCAGCTGTGGTAAAAAGGAATGGTGAAAAACTTACAAAGTAACAGGGAGAGTGCAAATCCTAAAGATACAGAGTGGAAATAAGTTTTGGAGGCAAAATTAATGAAGATTCCCTGAAGAAAAGATGTGTATAGGGAGGGAACCAAGTGATGCCAGGAGAGACTAATGGGAACAAGCAGTTAAGCAGGATTGAATACCCTTCTTAGGCGTTTCAATGATGTTTAAAATTATTTGGTTAAAGAGCTTTACTCAGCAAAGTATTTGTATAATGTGAGGGGCAGGTTTCTACAATTTGCTGTGGTTTCTTTCCTTCACTGGTAAGTATGTAAAGTCCATGCTACCTCAAATTGCGTTAGAAATCCTGGGTGTTTGCTAGTTAGTTTGCTCTTACAGGTATCAGTATAGCTCACCATTTCTCAAGGTAATTTGTAGTTTTGAGGGTTAAGCCAGGGCTTGGCAAAATACCTCCTGAGGGCCAAATATATAGCAATGCCTGTTCTTTAATGTAGTGTCTATGGTCGCTTCCTCAGTGCAGTAACAGTTTTGGACAAATACTATGGTCAACAAAATCTAAAATACTTCCTGGCACTTTACAGAAAAAGTTTGTTGACTGCTATGTTAAGCAAAAATGATTTATCTACCATAACTGAAACAACCCCAAGGAGAGTAGGACTTAGACCTGCTTCAGTCAGGATTCCAGAATGGTTGCCTTTTGATTCTCATGTCTGCCCTTCTGGTTGACCTTTGTGTTAGATTGGTCTAAAGATAACACTAGCAACCAGGGAACTTTTTTACAGCCAACAGAATAGATGCTCTTACATTTGTAGTGTTGGGTAGTTCACTACTCAATCCCTTTGTTCATGGCTCCTATGAACTTGACTCCCGTTTACACTCAGGATTAAACTTAAGTGTATATCCAGTACCCTTGACCTATGTGGGCTAGTTTTAACTCCCATTTGCCACTGTGGGCTAGAATTCTTTTATGTTGGTCCTCTAGGAGCTTTTCCTATTTTAGCTTTGAGGTTGGTTACATAGTAACATTTCGGGAAATTTGTTATGTATTAGCATTTCTTAGTTTTTGAAAAAAGAGGCACCCAAAGTCAAATTCAGTGGTTGACTGACAACGCATTGAATTCAAAACCTTGTAAAGTCACTTATGTCACAGTGCGTCAATGAGAAAGGGTGAAATCCTGAAAAATCAAGATGGGAACATATGGGCAGATTCCAATAAAGCTGAGGACTTTACCACTAAATTTGGCAGACCCTCCTTTCCTGTTAGAGGAGCCCTTCCTCCCCTGTCTGAGGTTAGTCTCCCCTTGCTTGAGAAGAATACTGAATCAGCTGCCAGTTATAACCTAATGGTGAATTACCAGGTTTTTTGTTATGGGTGCACTGAACAGTCAATCCAGGTTCACTGTGTTAGCTTGAGCCACTGGGAATGCCTTCAACAGTTACCTCAATTGAGTGAGTGAAGCCTGAATACAAAGCTAGCCTACCTTAAAGTCAAAATGCCAGAACTTTGTTAAGTATGTTGTAGAAGTTTCTCAACCTTAGTACAAGTGACATTTTGGACAGAATGGCTCATTGAGAGATGAGCCTTTGAGAGATGTCCTTTGCACTGTAGGATGTTTATAGTATCCCTGACCCTTAATCACTACATTCCACTAACACACATGCATGTGCACACACACCAGTCATAACAGCAAAAATGTCTTCAAACACTGGGAAATGTTCCCTGGGGTGGGGTGGAATGGAGGAGTGGGCAGAATTGCCCCCAACTGAAAACTGTTACAGAAGAACATACAAGTAAGAATGCCTGAATACTGGAGTGGATTTATCATGTAAGACTACCCAGTCCCTGTGTCTTGGGAAAGTACACAGAACACTCTTTGCCAAATATTTGAGAAATTCGTTGGTAAAAGGTGCATTTGCAGTCTTGGAGAGCTCTGTAGAGACTCTTCTCTGTAGAGCAGGAATGAAAGGAAAATTATGACATCAAGTTGAGCTCATGGAATTCATTGAGGAAGATGAGATCATGAAGCATCAGGAGTCAAGTGTAGGCACTTTATTAGCGAAAACAAAGTGTATTTAAATGAGCAGCAAAGTCAACGAGATCCTCAGAATGGTTTAATACATAAATATTAGAAGCCTCTCAAAATCCTACTTGATTTTAATAAGTGGAAAATCTCTACATCTGGTAAGTCAACATGAGAGAGAGTTGTATTCCCTCAGCCGATTCCATAATGTAAGTTCCTATTACCAGAGTACCTTCAATGAAGAACAGGTTAGGTCCCCTACAGGAAGTACCCAGATATGTTGCCTAAACAAGATTTATACTACCATAAATCAAACTGAAATTTCAAGAGAAGATTTGCGAGGGCAAAAAAGATAAGCCACAAAGCAAGATTTCTCAAAGAAGTTCAATGTGGATACTTCATTAGATTCCAGGTGTTTCCAATCTGTCGGGGGGTGAGCTCACTTTGGTCCTGCTCTTGACACCAAATATATGTCCATCTAACAGAGGCTTTCTTATTTATATTTATATTGCAGTGGGAATACTGTCCACATTTTCAGGGAGAAAATGACTGGTTTTTAAAAGAAAAATGAGGGTTGGCTTGGCGCCCGTGGCTTAAGCAGCTAAGGCGCCAACCACATACGCTGGAACTGGTGGGTTCAAATCCAGCCCGGGCCTGCCAAACGACGGCTGCAACCAAAAAATAGCCAGGCGTTGTGGCGGGCACCTGTAGTCCCAGCTACTTGGGTGGCGGAGGCAGGAGAATCGCTTGAGCCCAGGAGTTGGAAGTTGCTGTGAGCTGTGAAGCCACGGCACTGTACCCAGGGTGACAGCTTTAGGCTCTGTCTCAAAAAAAAACAAACAAAAAAAACCATATATATATATATATATATATATATATATATATATATATATATATATATATGAGGGTTATTTAAGTTTTCATTAAAAAATTATTTTTTTTGAGACAGACTCACTTTGTCACCCTCAGTAGAGTACTATAGCATCATAGCTCATAGCAAACTCTTGGGCTCACAACACCCAGCTACGTTTTAGAGACAGGGTCTTGGTCTTACTCAGGGTGGTCTCAAATTCCTGAGCTCAAGCAGTTCCCAGGCTTTGGTGTCCCAGAGTACTAGGATTACAGGTGATTTAAATTGTTTTTAAACAATTATCCTTGACTACAAGGATCATTTAACCGGAATTTATATCCATTTTCATATATATTTTCAAATGTATCATTATAATGTTTCTCATTAATGTTTGTATCTTTAGTGTTTCCTTTTTACTTAAAATTGATATATCATTGTTTTTTTTTTTTTGGTTGCTCTCACTAGACTTCGTCATTTATTTTTATAGAATGATCTTTTATAAAGTCCACTCTATTTTGTTTGTTTTCTATTTCATGAATCTTCTTTTGATCATTTCTGTCCATCTACTTATTGTGATTTGGGGTATTTTTCTATTAAATTCTTGAGATGAATGTTTTCCTATTTTTATTCCCACTATTTCTTCTATTTGAGTACAGATGTTCCTCAACTTACATGCTGATAAATTCACCATTAAGTTGAAAATGCATTTAGTACACCTAACCCACAGAAATCATTGTTTAGCCTAGCCTACCTTAACCATTGCAAAGAACATTAAGAGTAGCCCATAATTGAGCTAAGTAATCTAAAATAAGGAAGCTTATTTTATAACAAAGTGTTGACTATTTCATACAATTTATTGAATGCTTATTGAAAGTGAAGAAACAGAATGGTTTTATGTGTACTGTTCTGAATGTGTATCCCTTTTGCACCATCTAAGTGGAAAAATCTTAGGGGAATCATTGTAAGTCTGTGACCATCCATATATGATTTTAAGACTATTGATGTTTTCTTCTAAGTATATATTAAAATCTCCTTCTGATTAGGAGTTTTGTGTTTTTCTCTTGTACTTGTGTCAATTTTGCTTTCTTTATATCTTGGTACCTTGACACTTTTAATTATTATGAAGTCTTTCATTGTCTATCTTATAATGCTCTTCCGGGTCTACTGGGTCCAGTGTGAATATATTTTTAAATTATGGAAATAATACCAGGCCTCATGGCTTAGCACCCATACCTCAATAAGTACGGCACCAGCCACATAAACTGAGTCTGGCAGGTTCGAGCCTGGCAGGGCCTGCTAAACAAACGACAACTGCAACAAAAAAATAGCCGGGCGTTGTGGTGGGCACCTCCCAGCTACCCAGGAGGCTGAGCAAGAGAATTGCTTAAGCCCAAGAGTTTGAGGTTGCTGTGAGCTGTGACACCACAGCACTCTACTGAGGGTGACATAATGAGACTCTGTCTCAAAAAAAGAAAAAAAATACCAGGCCTCAGATGGTAGTCTTTCTCTAGAGATGATTTTTGTTTGTTTCTGTCCGGTGCCTGAAGATACCAGCAAAAAAGGTTCACTCTATTTTCAGTTACTGAGGTGACCTGAAAGTTTTGCTTCCTTCCCTACTGAAGGTGATCTATTTCCCTTTTATTCTTATTCCTACTATTCATTTCCTTGGGGTTTTACCAGGAACATGTCTCCTGACCTCCTCCCTGAACCTCCTGAAGAAAGCTAAAGCTTTCAGTAACAAACTTGGCAGATGCCACCAAGGCAGATACTCCATCTCAAAAGTTATTAAAACTTGGCTGAGATTCTAGGAATACCCAGAAGCTTGAGGTACTAGGATGCAGTTCCTTTCCAGCGGCTGGGGCTGTGGACAGTTTTTTCCTCTGGAGAATTCTGGGAAATTTAGTCTGAAGTCCATGTGGCCCAAGGGCACTTATGCTTCTGGATGTTAGGGCTAGGGAATTCTGGGAGGTGGTCTAGGTCTCACAGAAGCTCTTTAGCTCTAGGAGGGATGAGGGAGACAAATCATGCATCCACAGGGAGCGCTTTCTGGGCCTGGACACAGAGCCATCAGGGCTCTGGTTCTCTGGAGGAGACACCAGGAAGCTATGATCACCTGTGGAGAATAGGGATGGGAGCAGTTGGAGTTCCCCTCTGAGAGTCTCCCATTTGGAGTCTTTACCTCTCCTGGTAGCTGATTTACAGCTTAGATAAAGGGACCTTGGTCAAACTCTTACAGTGATAGTGATAAAGTTCTCCCCATTCAAGGCTGGACAGGGGGCCCCATTTTCCAGGCCTAAGCAAACAGACTTTTTCTCTCCAATCTGCCCCTTCTGAATACAAGCAAGACAGGAAAAAAGTAGTTTTTCCAGTATTATTTCACATAAGCTGGGCCTCTTCTGGAGTAGACTTCCTGCCATTTTTTGCCTTGAGCTGGAAGAACTACATTCATTTGGTAATACACTCATTCATTGGCTAATCAATTATTGAAATCTGCCAAGTCCCAACCAAATGTAATTCTCAAGTTCTCCTTATTTACAAAACAGTATATATCTCTTAGACAAAAAGACTAGTGGGAGGACTTCACACTTGGGTCTCCATTCCTCTGCCAGAAGCTCTAGAGCAGGCGTCCTCAAACTGCAGGCCACATGAAGCGATGTGAATTGTATTTGTTCCCGTTTTGTTTTTTACTTCAAAATAAGATACGTGCAGTGTGCATAGGAATTTGTTCATAGTTGTTTTTTTTTTTAACTATAGTCTAGCCCTCCAACAGTCTGAGGGACATTGAATTGGCCCTCTGTTTAAAAAGTTTGAGGATGCCTGCTCTAGAACCTTTCCTTCTATTCCTTTCTATCTAATACAGCCTATCTTATCAGTGATCTCTGTGGTCTGTGGGTTCATTCTTCCAATCTCCAACACCAAGGACCTACCTCAAAAAGATATTTCACCAATATATTTTTGGGACCACCTCATTTGGGATTGAAGATCTGGTAAACAATGGGAACACTTAACTCTATCCTGTTTTTTTTCTATAATCATAATAATGGAGACTAATAGTTTAGATACCCACTAAGCCCCTAAAAGCACATAGCATGGCTGCTGACTGGTGAAAGGAGCCACAGGGAATGTTAGAGGGCTTCTAAATCCATTCAGTATCCACTCTTTTTCTCTGGCTGAGAGCTGAAGAACAAACAGAAGTAGCACCAGAAGAGGTCCAAAGGCTCCAGTAATGTGAACCGAACGGCACCAGAGGGCCTTCTGAAAATATGCTCTCCCAGCTATTTTACCAGCTGCTCATATATCCTGGTCCTAAGCCTGTTGCTATCTCTACAGCCCCCTACTGCACACTCTCTCTCCCTTTGTGGTTTGCATAGTTTGAATGTCCATGAAAGATTGCTTTGTGTATTTAAGTTTGTACTGGTTCTCTCAGTTATATTTCATATGTAACTATGTTTCAAAAGGGTCCTTTTCAGGCTCAGTGCCTGCAGCTCAAGTGGCTAAGGCGCCAGCCACATACACCAGAGCTTATGGGTTCGAATCCAGCCTGGACCTGCCAAACAATGACAACTACAACCAAAAAACAGCCGGGAGATGAGGCCGGCGCCTGTAGTCCCAGCTACTTGGGAGGCTGAGGTAAGAGAATCGCTCGAGCCCAGGAGTTGGAGGTTGCTGTGAGCTGTGATGCCATTGCACTCTACCCAGGGTGACAGCTTGAGACTCTGTCACACACAAAAAAGGGTTCTCTTCAGTGAACTCCAAAATTAAATTTAGTTCACTTTTCCACGTGTTTATGAAAGAGGCTGAACTGTGTTAATGGTTAGAAAAATGAGAGCTCAACGGCAGGTCCAAAGAACAAGGGCACAATGACTCCCCTACAGCTTTTCTCTGAGTGTCCAGGAACTGCATGGGGTAGCCTGGGGTGATTCCCCAAGATGAGAGTGGACCTATAGGGAATTCCCCCGCAAATTAATTAAAAGATGATTTGTCCAGGAAACACATATAAGAGCTGATCACTTAGCATTTTGAGCTCTCTTGGAAGTTTTAGACTTCTGGAGAGAAAAACTGAGACATGTACAAAGGTGGAACTGGCTCAGAGGTTGATGCCTTAACAAGCTATACCCATAAGCAACACATTTCGACCAACCCATATCTTAAACTCTAGACTACAGTCTCTTTTGTAAATAGAAAAAAAAAGAAGACGAAATCTTTAAAAATGAAGACAGGTGGCACCAGCACCTGTGGCTCGAGGAATAGGGTGTCAGCCCCATATGGTGTGTGTGTGTGTGTGTGTGTGTGTGTGTGTGTGTGTGTGCCAAGTTCAAACCCAACCCCAGCCAAAAAAATGAAGACAGACAAAATGACTTTGGACACCCTGTAGTCTTTTCTGTTCTATTAGTGTAAGTGGGAAAATTCAAAGGTATTCCAGGTTTCTCTAAGACTTCAGCTAGTTGTAACTAATACTAATGCAAACATTTTAAAATATCTCAAATAAAAAAAAAAATCTCAAATCCATTTCTCTCAACCCTGATTTTTTACTGAGTTTAACTATTGCTGCCTTCCTAACTTTTCAGGAAGAAATGAGTAGCATTTAAGATCTGCTCAAGAGAAAAAGCCTTTTTTTCTTTGTAACTGGGAATTTAGAAGACGCTTGTATAAAGGTCACAGGTGTGAGCACCACCCAGCCATTTTCTCCCTAGGGGGGCTCACCCCCACTTTGATTGACAGGTACATACAATGGCAGGCACAGAAAGGGGCAGAACTGTTATCAGGTGAGACCAGGATCTCAGATACCTGATTTTTCAGACTATATGCCAGGGGTGGCGAACACGCGGCTCCCGGCCAAAATGAATGCGGCTCTTTGCCTCTTATCATTATTTTGTATACTGTGGCTCTTTGCCAAGTTTGGATTTTGTTATGCTGCTTCTGAGGAGGGACCTCTGAGGAGA